>JABUQX010089404.1:25000-51132 GCA_015478945.1 Trachelipus rathkii | reverse complement strand
GCAAGTTAGTAAACACATACAAACGCATGATTTTCATATTAAACACAATGGATACAGTAACGGAATGAGGCACTTATAATATCAACCCGTTAGCACTGATTATGAACTCTACAACAGACTAAACTAAGAAGATACATGACACTAATTCCCAATCCTAAAAGTAGATCTGGCCGGCCTTTGCTGGTTGAACTCTAACAATTTCTGTAGGGCACCTCACGCTATTGAGGACTCTAACATACTCTCGGAATGATCTCGGATAGGGTCCTTAGACCCACAGCCACCAATTCATTTAACCCTTGTTGTTGGGCACTCTATTTCCCTCGCGGAGGAAGAGAAGCAGCCAACACTTGTAACTTCGGCCCAAATTAATGTCATGTGTAATAGTATGAAGCATAGACACATTAATGCAAGTGATATGACGGAGGGTTATTGACAATAGCCTCTACAGAGCATGCAGTTAACACTATAAGACGACTGCAGTGCTATTGTCTACAAGGAATTCACCTACCCAGTAATTTTATCCCTTAGACTGGTAGAGCCGCCTCCGGCAGGTGCATACAAAGAGACTCTTGCCTCGCGAGCACAGCGGTGAGGCACCTGTTTACGATTCACAACGCCGAGATACTTTACTACCCATATACTTTCGATTGAATACAGGAAATATGAACAAAGATTGAGGAGATAGTGTGGTGAAGAACAGTGAAATGCTACATGTGGAGGTTGAAGTATTCAATATGAATAAGTTTCAATTACACTTTATAAACCACTATTGTTTCTATTATATTACCATAGCACCGTCCTATAGACTACTTATTTTCCTCAGAGGTCCATGGTTTACTCGTTTCCTCATTCTTGATTCTCCACTTTGTTATTACTGCGTTCTTTTCCTGCGTTCCTGGTGAGTCAGGAACGAGATTATAGAAAAAATTTTAAGACATTCTTTAAATTTTCTACCACCACCTTATCTCCTTTCACATATGAGCTATTATTTCATATATTGCTCTCACGATCATATAAGGTTCGCTGACGAAATCTAGAGCGAGAAGTTCTTCCTTACTGTATATGTTGATTTTTCCACCAGCAAAATTCTGCGACCAGATCTTTTAAAAATTACGAGGGACGAACACCAGTTTCTGTTCCTTTAAGTAGTTTTTGGGAGAGTGGTTTCTTGCTAATGAACTCACAGTCTTATTCAAAAAATTATCATAGTTTTTGAGTGTGTCCTGGAGAAAGAAGGAAGGTCTATCAGCCGGTCAGGAATGTTGTAATCTGCCGAACATCAATTACTGTGGGGCATGATGCGGCACATTACTGAGATAGGGCGCGAGCCGCTTGCATTCGCGAAATAAAAGAAAAAGTAGATACGTAGTTTCCCACACCCCTTGACCTCTGCCATAGCATGGCTCAAGATTTGATTGCGTTCCTTAAAGCTGTGTTAGATATCATTAGAGTTACATTCTCACCACGTGAGAGCCCACATGAGGTTTGAGACAATGTAGACGTAGATCACAGGTAGTTATAGTGTGTTATTCACAAAGCCTAGCAGTTACAGAACACTTTCAAATACAAGATGTGATAGTTGAAATATTTCCCACCTATATCCTAGTGCAATGAGCAATGGCTCTGGCAACTCTACCAATGCGGTTCATAGCTGATTTATCTTGATTTAGATGTTTAACGATGCGTCTTCTCTTTCGGATCATTGAGGGGAAAGGCACCAACATAATGGGTAAAGTACTATCAATGAGGCGGTTAATAATACTTGTATCCTCCTAACACTATTCAATTAGCACAACGTAAAATCTTGATAAATTTGTACTGTTAAATGCTTTTATATTTTACCGTAAATAGTAGTTATGCTCCAGTCCCGGTCTTTGTGTCCACTGACTGTTGAGAATGCTGTAAAATCCTTGCTTTCCTCCTCTAACTGCATGTTGCACCGACACGAACTCAGTTATTTCATCGCCGGTTACAGACCAGCGCGAAAATCCCGGAGGTGTCTGAAAGTGAGCTCCAATTCTACGTTATCAACTAATGTCTATAATGTTGGTTAAGGCTGAGAATGACTATGCGAAAATTGTCAATGACTCTATCGCAAAGGAGGACTTCCTCATCTTACTTAACAAAAAGAGGTGCTTCTTTATGAAATAAAAGAACTTTTTCTTTTTTTTTAACTCAATCAATTTATCTATCATGTCTAAATTACTAATTGTGGGTTCTTCTGATGCAGCGTAAGTCAACATACTTTCTGAATGCTTTTATTAAGTCCACAAATATGAGTTTCTAGCAATTGTTCAATCTTTGCATATTTCAGTCTGGTATGTCAGTAAGTATTCATTATTATAAGTTCATTAATCTTTTTAGTTGGCACGATTTTCATGTCAACCTTTTTAGGTAATTCTTTTTCTCTTAAGTAATGCTTACTTTGATTAGATTGGATTGAAGTCCCTTTTTTTCAGGAAATATTACAAGAATTTTAATTAATTATTAATTTTAAATATATAAAGAGATTTTGTAGCCAAGGGATCGGGAAAAGGAACGCAGAATATAGATCAAAGAACCCTTTGAACGTTTTCGTTGAAGGACGCAGTTTTGGAGAAGATTTCTTCGGATGAAATGATTGTGCGACAATATTGAGCACGACTCCACGTGGACTGTGGGAACTTCGCTCTGATTGGCTAATGTGCTTTTGACATTGAGGACAAATTCTTACAAGTGTTAGGTAGGGTGCAGATGTGTATATCTAGATATTCTCCTGCTGCTCAGGAACGTTCTCATTCTGCCTTATTTATTTGTCTCATTAGTTATATCATGTTCAACTTACACACAGAGATACTCATTCTAAAGAGATTTACTTTTTTTTGTTAATACAATTTGAATTGAAGAAAACCTTATTAACTAGCTGAAATATAATTCAGTAGATTCTAATTCCGCCGACGCAATATTGAAGTTTTTTATCCATCATCCATTGCATATTTAACTATTTACTTAATAAGCTGCTCTAGCAGTTGGCTCTTCTACTATCAAATATTTTCATATTCTTAAAGAGATAGATCCGTCACTTTCTTGAAGAAGTTTCGTTAAGACCGACTAGTAAGCGATTTGCTATGTTCGTTTAATTACTCTTTTCAACAGCGCGAAAAGAAATGAGCATCTAATAAAATTGCCAAATTGGAAAAGTCGTTCTGTATCCAACGATATGTGGAATAAAAAATCAAACCAGCAGGATGTAGTATTTACATTTTGTAGGCACGTGGTATTGATAATTTAGTTAAATTAGAAGAGGTACCAGGTATAAGCAACGCCGCTAACAGACACAGCATTTTGCAAACTGCCTTCTTTAATTTATTTTACTGAAGCTTTATCTGCAGTATAGAATATCCCCAACAGATGACGAATGAATAAGAGCTTGCCTTTCCAAGATATAGATTAAGGTGGCGCTGTTAGTGATCAAGAGAAAATAATTGTGGACGCTGTGTTCGGAGTAGAAATAACCGCACCTATGAAAACATATTAATTCTTTATGATTCGGTCCTGGGGCATTTGGGGTATTTAGATCTCAAAGCATGATCCCAATTTATCCAGATATTAGGTTCGCTTTTGGAGCTTCCCCACCAGAAGCAGACTTCACTCGAAAGTATACCCCATATTTACAACGTTGGACGTCATATCCAGAGTATCAATAGTGTGTGGTGGCCACTTGGCATTTTGTGGGATATTTAAAACTGACACATGTGTAAGAATAAGCTTAACCTCCTTCATCTATAATCCTTCTCCAGCAGAGCAATTTTGTGGTTCTCCGTTCAGGTTCGTCCGTAAATCAAATACGGTCATCCATATAGGCCACTTAAGTATTCGTTAGGCCTGTCAGGACTGTATCCAAATGTCAAGATTGAATGATAAAATGCGAGGAATGACACACATAAACCCAATAGAGATTTTGGACTAATAAAGGAGCTATGTGGAACGTAGATGGTAAAATACTTTTGTGAACGTCGCGTGGCTGACATATTGTCACGAGCTGAAAATGCTTCCATCACCAGCTTTACGTAGAATAAGACGGCTCTCCCTGAGGTTTGATATCCTGCATCTATGCCAGGTCGAAGTCCATTAGATCTACCTCAGCTCTTATGTTCAATTACTCTAGAAGATCAGGAGATTAATTCTGACTCGAATTTTTCGCTTATTTCTTGAAGTACACTCATGCGGAGAAATGAGCCAGGGAGAAGGGCACCGGCGGTCGGAGGACTCCTGTAGCTACGAGGTTGTCCAGTTCTGCGTTTTGTAGTTGAGCATTAAGTTTACTTGGGCGACTCTCTTACCCTGAGACCATATGGAAGCGGCCGGTTCCCTTCTATATCTAATTTATGTAAGGAAAAATTGTTGGCGCTAGTTCTACTTAATACTCTCCCTCTGGAGTACAGGCACGGCATGTTCTGCTCCTAGTTATTTTGAACCGTCCTCCAGCTGATGATCGCTGTGTCTTTACTAATGATTTTATTCTCGCTAGTTTACTTATTCCAAAAATTTGCGCTTCCACCTCGTTTTTCTCTGTTTCAATTGATGTGGATGGTCTTTCGGGGAGATAAGGGTATTACAAATACTACAGCAATATTTTATCGATAAAACTCTATTAAAATTTAAAGAAACTAGAGGCACAGGAGAGGAGAGAGAGACGAGAATATTGAAGAAGAAGAGAATTCAGCAAAATCGATTAACTTACCAATTTCACATTTTTACTCGAAATTTTATGGTCTATTGTATTTGATATAAAATACAATCTCTTTAATAATTAAATGCCCATCTCAAAACTTTTTAAAGGTCTAATCCCTAAAATGATGGTGCCCTGACTAACAATTCACACATAAAACCAAGTATACAAACTATATAGTCTACGCCCAATCCAGATCGATTTCATACTAATCTTAACACTAAGTTGCCAAACTTTTTGAAATTAGTTAAAGTCAGCAAGCATCATCACGTCCCTACCGGCGCTTTTTGACTGTCCTGACAGCAGCGCATTGTAAAGAGTGCTGTAAGACAGATCACACAAAATCTACCCCAAATAATCGATCTCTATTTTAATGTGTCAATAGGACTAGTATACGAAAGGTTCAACATTCGTCAGATTCTTGCACAACCCTTTGTCATTCTCCTATAACACAGCCGGCTGGTAACTATATCTCACTGCTCTAAGCAGCAGCTCGTCATCAGCACGTCTAAACTCAGTTGCAGTCTAGACTGCATGACCACCGTATCTCGCTACATAATGAGCTTCCAAGTTCCCTATGTAATTATTATGACACCCCAGTCCCATTTAATATAATTTGAGTTAAAAGGACACATATCATCCAATGCGAGGGCAATTAACAGTAGTAATAGCAGATGGTTCATATTGTACACATTACAACATCGCTTAGAGACTTTCTTTCGAGACCTGTAATTTGAAGGTCAGTTTAATTTTATATAAATATCACTTATTTGTTGATATATTATTGTTTTGTGGACTACATAAAACTTCTCATATTTAAATTGATTTATGTCTCATTTAAGACTACGCAGAGCATGCAATTCCTAGGATACATTGTGTGAATTGAATAGGGCTTCAATTCAATCATTTTTTTTTTATTTATTTCTTCATTCTTTTTCCTTTTTCATGTTATTTATTCATTGGGATTTATTATTTTTCATAATTGGTTTAGCCTCATTTAGTTCTATTAATATCTTTGATCATTTATTAGTAGGGTAATTCATAAATTTGAAAATTAATTTAATTTTTTATTATTATTTTTTAATTTATTTCTCATTTATATCTTATTATTATTTATTCTTCTCTCATTATATCTATTATTACTATTAATTATTATTCTTATTATCATTAATTATTCTCTTGAATTCTTATTCTCTTTTTATCTTCATTATTTATTATTATGACAGATAGCAAGATTAGTATATCTTTTATTTGAATAAATTTATGAATCCTTTTCATTTTCACTATTTTTCATCTACGTGATTGGGATGATTTCTCGAATCAGCAATAACTTATTCATACTGACAAACTTGAAAACTGAGAACAGAACCATAATTAATCCATCACGTTATTTAAATAGGGTCATTTATCTACTTGAATCGTGGTCATTATTAAATCTCATTTTATTTTGATATGTTTTCACGGCTAGTACTTAACTGGTAATCGGTCGACAGCTTGATACGCAGCTTTTCGACGAGAGAGGGGACCAGTGTTTCTGGCTAATTACATATATTAATTGAGTGAACTCTAGGAATTACATTGCTTTCACAAGCGGTTGATTTGAAGAGATACGAGCATAGATAGATAGCAATCAAATTGAATGACTCACAAATAATAAAAAGATATTACAATTACCTCATTTGTATCTGTTTCTGCGCAGTTCAGCGTGACCCTACTTTGGCACCAGCTCGAACCGCACATTTTACTATCCTCACATCTCTAAGCTACAAGTTTCTTAGGCCTTATACGGCATTTTTAACGACACGCTGAACGGACGTGAAAGTATCAAAAGAATATCAACGGATATTGCGCTGACGCTCCAGCAGACTGACAGTAGGCAACTTGAAATCATTCAATCTCTCGAAGTTATCATCTTCATGATATAGCGTCGGAAAAACAAAAAGAAAAAAAAAAAAAAAAAAAGAAAAAAAAAAAAAAAAAAAAAAAAAAAAAAACAAAAAAAAACAAAATAAACTGTATTACAAGAACAAAAAAAAAGCTAGAGAAAAAAAAATCAAAAGAAAATAGAGAATATAAAGAATAAAGATAGAGCGCCAATATCATAGATCTATACTATTGAGATAAACATATAAACATATACTCTCGAAACACACACTAACCCACTTCCTCATATCTAGGCTCACATATAATACACGAAATCCTATACAACATACATATATCCGCGTATTACATACTATTATCTAACACCATATCCATCTTATACTCTCGATAGCTACTAATCAATCACAGTCCGAGAGCACCCATACTCCGCGCGTCGCTACACACGATGCTTCTATACGGTCGACACCCCTCAGACACAACACAGCTCGAATCATAGCTACAAGAGCCCTCAATACGATATATCAGAGTCGCTCCTCAAAGACACAGCGCAGGATCTACTATCGTCATCGTATCTAATACTAGACAGCGGATATATGTGATATATCATAGATTATCTCAGAGACATCGCACATCAATCATCACTGAGGCCATCTCAATAAAATATATAACCCTCACACAATAGATAGAGAGAGACTGATATCCATCCGAGAGAGACATAACTTAACAACTCAATGCATCATACGCAATCGTACTATCACATCATCAATATACAGTCATCAGAACGATAGATATATATATATAGATCTTCTACATAACTATCATAGGAACGAAAAGAGAGACATTAATATATATCTCTCTCGAGTACTGAGGCTTACTCGACTCATACACAGATCAGTTAGTACGAACGCAATATCTATAATAATTGAAGACAAAAGGAATAAGATCTCGAACTGACTTTCGACCCAACTATAGATATACTCGTCAAAATATATTGCTGCAAGGCCATACAAAAATACGAGTACACATATCGATACAGATGGTCATCACAGGCTTAATCCTTCCTATTATATTCTATTCTTAGCTATATATCATAGCGCCAAGATACGCCATTTAAGGTCGCCACTTAAGCTAAATTTAACTAACATAACTAATAGATAGATTAATAATGATATGATATAATGCAGTGCCCACACTACCTTAAGATCGTATGATTCTATCTACTATACAAATAGATAGCTAATCAATACTACGATTATAATTGGAGAACACCGCATAATATCATAGTTTTTGGAAAAAAAAGAGATGACTGGCACAACCAGCCTCACAAACATATAGCTATCATTCCAGTCCATATATATAAAATGGTCGAATCTGGATTCGATCCTAGAAATGAAAAACAATATACTAATAAAATAAAAGGAAAGAGAGAGAAAAAGAGAGCGCTTTAGAGAAAAGTAAGAAAAGAAGAACAAAATTATATATACAAATGATAATTACAACAAATAATTTATATGCTGAAAAAGAACACAAAACCATAATATAGATAGAAAACTAGAAACTCCTATATATTAGGCCAGCATCTAACTCACAAAATAGAAAGCCTTGCTTACCCAGCCTCGATACCATTTTCTATCCCCAGTATCTCTTGATGTTTTACGACTGAAGTCTACCTCATTGATATCATATCGACTGTCTTGCGATCTTGTATCTCTCCTCTGAGCATCTCTTCCACTAATGACCAGTTACTATCCGTTCATGTATAGACTTGAATATTACTCTCAGACTATCATCATTTTCTCTACTCAATTTTCATAATCAGATATAACCAAATAGATATATATTATATATAATATGAAGATTAGTCGTTCATTATAGCTATATAGTTACCCTTCACGATATAGATATAATCATCATATTAGTCACATAGGAATCTATACTCCATATAAAATACTACCTTTACTACTCTCATAATATACTTTCAAGACATAACTCAAAGAAAGATATAAAGATTTATTAATACTCAGATCTTTTGTCTTTTTTTGTCTTTTCTTCGCTTTCGTCGATTAATTCACAACTGTTCATTCATTATGTTAAGATTCCTCATCGGATTCAACCTACACTTTAATAAGAAGATCTCTGTCCCATAGCTCCCCTGTCGGTCTCCATCTAGACAGCACGTCTTTCTACCAGATGACGACATATATCTATGAACGAAAGTCACTCATCGTGAACCCGTCTCAGAGCCAGACGGGCCGACAGACTATACTCCTTACACCCCGCCCACAGCACTGCCAGGTAATCTCATAAGAGCACTATTTCTCGATATTTATGCTGATCTACGTATCTCGTAGCTTATTAATTTGCGCTCTATAAATATTCTAAAAAGAAACAATCGATCACGACCAGAAACTCAGCAAATAACAACTAATGCAACTTAGAATATAAATATATATCATATATACGCTAACTAGCAACGTAACAATACAGACAACAATAAACAGTTCACAAACAAATGGAAAACAATGAAGACAATTAAAATAATAAATCGTAATACCCTTTCGGATTAGATATCTGTTATGTATTGTACAAAATATAAAATGCAAGAATAATACAAAAGAAGAGCGAAACTACAACAATCATCTTCACACATAATATACTAAACAATAACAAAACTTCAAACACCTATCTTTTCCACCTCATCTCACAATAACTATTCACGGCAATCCTAACACATTAAAAGCTACAAGACATCCTGCTCAGCCAACTATAATGCAAAAATGGAAATATATCCAACTTCAAACTGCTAGACTAAGAGATAAGATCACAGCTCCGTCTATATACCTTAGCTACCGGCCTCTGCGATAAACTCCACATCTCCATATCTCCTTGCGGCTCGGCACTCTAGACTCTAGACCTCGCCTCGTCCTGCTCTCCGCGCTCGCGCCGCCTATCCTCCCTCATACACTCATGCCACCATACCCCACTCCACCAGCACCAACCCGCCCACGCCTCTCACTCGTCCTACACCTCTCGCAGTGCTCCTCGCCGTACGCTCCCCTCTCACCTCTCTCTCGACCTGGCCTCACAGTCATTACATGTCTCACGTCCCGCCCTCCCACCCCTATCGTCGCACCCCCACCACCTTCTTTTAACTACCAGCTAAGATAGCCCCACACTTGCGCACTGTACAAGATTCAACACTAGTCAAGATTCCCTCACGCCCCTCAGAACATATCATCGCTCAAGCTCACGAATCTACGACCCTATGACTCACCTACTCCCTCTTGACACATATCTATACGCTCTCTCCTCTCGCCACCATTGTCTGCTCTATCTCCTCTCCATTCGTAGCGCACGCTCTATCAGATCACCTCTCTATATCCTAATGTGCAGTCAGACGCTATGCATTCTCTATCTCGTCCTAGCAATCGACTACTACGATCTGAGCAACTCCTCCCCATACACGCCTCCTAATTTCTCACCGCCCGCCCCCCCTCTCAACATCTCTCTCCTCTGCGAGCTCACTCCCACTTCTCTCTCTAACCCTCACCTCAATAACCCAGCCACCCCCCTAACCCACCACCCCTCCCGCCATCGTCGCTGCCCCCTACATGATCTCACCCCACTATCTCAACCCCTAATACCTCTCCCCTAATCATATCATCTTCGCCCCACCACCCTAAGCACCAACCACACCTACCCTTCGATACCTTCACTATCTCACTCCCCCACCTTAACCGACTACCCCCCCTACTCCCCCCCCCACCCCCCCTACCCTCCCCCCCGCCCCCACCCCCCACCCATCCACCCATACCACACCATGATCCCTGACGAGAATCTCTCTCAGTGCACTCCACCTCCTCCTCCCCCACATCCTGCTCTCCCCTCCAATCCCCTCCTCTGTCCAGCTCGCTGCGTGCTTGCGCCTGCCTCTCACTAGTCACTGCTCAATCAGGTCGCGCTCGACTCGCCTCGATCGTCACCCACGTCTGTGCCACGCTGACGCGGCTGCTCAGCGCTGTCGCTAGCACAGCTTCGAACACCCGCGACTCTAAGCACCTGCGTCAGCCCCGCCTCGCCCCCCTAACCACCTCTTTCCCATATTCACTACGACTACCACCTCATACATTCCCCGCCCACTTCTACCTACATCTCCCTGATCAGCACCACATCAGCCACTCCACTCCAGCTCCCCTCACTTACCTCTCCTCCCGCTTCTCCCCACCACCATTTGATACCATCCCTGTCAACTCACGCCACCATCGCACCCCCTCCGTCGTACTCACTTCCCCATCTTCTTCTCCCCGCCCGCCACAACTTCCTGCCATCGTCTCTGTCAATCGCCTCAGGTCTCGATCGTGCCACGCCCGCGATACATATCGGAAGCCTCTACATCTCACATCACTCGTGCAGGGCGCCCGCGCACCTCTCACCCTCTCTCTTCCCAGCTCAGTCCACGCCTTCGCGCCCCACGTCCTCCCTTTGCGCCCATCTCCTCTCCACATGCCTATGGCTCGCAAGGAAGCTTCGAGGAACATTGTCGCCCCCTAACTCCCCATCACCTAGCCGCATGGATGGCTGTCGCCGCCGTGATACTCGAAACACTAGCTAAGCGTCGCTGCGCTCCACCGGGCGAAACCGCTCCTGCGGGCTCGCATCGACCCTTCATCCTGCCCGGCCTCTTACTACACGTCTGCCCCAACGATTCCTCCGTCTCCCAGAAGTTACGCCTGCAACAAATCCTCATCCACTGCTCGCTAGTGGAGTACCAACAACACCAGTGCATACTATTCGAGCATAGACCAGATTCACATCAGCTTTAGAGAATCATGTTGCCTCCCTCACCCATCTGATATGATCATGACGATAATAGTAATTATAATACTACTATATATACACCGCACTCCTTCTTGCTACCTTTTGCTTCTCTCCTTTACCCACACTACATTACTATAGATAACTATCAATATTAGTCATCTCAGTTTAGTCTGCACGATGATTACTACTCTCAGCAGAACGATCCAATCGGACCTCCCCGCTCTTCCTCATACTACACCTAACCTCAATAGCTGATACTCGCCCATTCCTTCATGCCTCCAGACACTCAGCATCTACGGCAACCACACTCCTTATCCTAATCCCCTCTCACGTAAGTCACTCCTCCTTAACCAAACGAGGACGAATACACCGCGCCTCGCTGTCCTCTCCTCTGCAACGCCTCAAACGACTCTACACATACATACGTATTTACTATTACCCCCATAATCACCTAAACTCTTCTGCTTATCATTACATCACCAGTACATCTCAGCTACTACACTCTGACGCTCGCCTACTCGCCCAACGTCCCCTCAGCATATACTATCCTATTATATTTACTCTAATCATCTTCCTATCTCTTCCTCCACAGTAAGCCACGCCGACTTATTCATTTCTTGTGAGTCAGATTTCCCGTCCACTCCTCCGTATTCAGTAATACTATAATTCAGGTACAGAGTAAGCCGCACATCCACCGCGACTATCTCAATAACCGACCATCCCATCAATTAACCTCGCTGACGCGGCCTCTAGCCTTAACTATATAGTATTAGATTATATATATATACTATGATGTATGTACGCATTTGTGTTACTCCATTACGTTATATACTATAGTATATATAACTTCCGCTCTAAATCCGATTCCCGATCAAAACACCTAGCTCATCTACTATCCGACCTGACCAGCGTGATCAGAATTGATCATCTCCGGCGGTAGTCCGTCTGCTGATGTACCGCTCGCTTATGACTAGCATCGCGGATCTAGATTTATGCTAACATTTATACAGCTCACGTCTCTAGCCCAACCTAGTCTTACATTGAGCGTCGCTAATATATAATATATATAATCGATCCCTGACACCTACTAGCCCTCTACACTACTGACCTAGCTAAACGACTCCGAATCATCTATACGTGATTACATTCTGACGCCCCCTATATCCGCCTAGATAGTCCCGAATTTCGTGACTACGATCGATACACTTGACAGCATTTCCTATTACAGATGAAGAAGCTTCAGCGACTAGTAGACCTCCACATCGTACACAATCAATATATTATTACACTAGTACCTCCTCAGTATCGTACGTCACCGACCTGCCATACCAATATGCCCTTCTCATACCTTCATACTACCCAACCCTAGCATAACGCCGTCAATAAGCGAATATATCCGGACGTCCGAGACACTCTCCTCACACATCTAACACACAATCAATAGACCCCCGCGTATCTCTGACTATCCGCGATCTCCCCCTCATCATAGCTAGCACACACACCCCACCTATTCTCTCGAGCCATCAAGACTGCCTTACTAGTCCTGGTCTCTAGAAACTACAGCTCAACGTAGCTTCAGAACTTACACATAAGACCCCACTAATACGACCGCTCAACTTAGTAACAATGTATACTAGTCCTACTTATATATATATATAATACTATATTATAGTAAATCTTATTTAATATTATAATATACTACCTTATACAGCGTATTATACTATTATAATATACATTATACGTATAATATCATTATATATATCTATATAATTACATAATATATATTATATATGAGTCATACTTAAATAGTATATTATTTAAATATATATTTATTATATAAGTTATACATTATATATATATAAATAATATTATAATTATAATTTAAATAGATATTATATATATATACTTATATTCATATATATATTATATTATTTAAACTTATTTCTAATACTATAAACTATAACCGCATTTATTACAAATTATGATAATAATGTATATACTATATATATTAAAAAAAATAGAAGAAAACAAATCTCAAACAAAATAATTGCATGCAGATTCTTATTTACGCCCCTCCACCATTCATTCAGCACGACCTAGATTGGGGTCCCCAAGATACCGGATTCAAGTTCTATGCAGATCTGCCACCACACTGGCCTCAAGTTCTGATCCGTCACAAGATGGGGTCAATTACCCACATACGGAGTTCGATAACACAGTGACCTTGAATGGAAAGATCACATTACTTCTATATATATACTAGTTCATCTCATTATATATATAATATATTATATTAGTATATAAGTATATTATACTATACTATATATACTATATATATATATATATATATAATATATATATATAATATTATATATTATTATATAAGTATATAATATATATACACTAAATAAAATACTATTATAATATATAGGCCAAACTAAAGAAGGTTACCCGCCATGACGACCTGATCTTACGAACCACATACTCACATGACTAGCTACAGAAAAAACTGATAACATACTATGGACCAATCAGAGCTATGAACCTCACGTCTGTCGGATAAGGCAAATGCCAACAATAAAAAAAATATACTTTTTTTTTAATTTTTCATTTTTATATCTCCAAACTAACCGATTACGGATAGAAAGACACTAACTAACAATCAAACACAAATAATCGGAATCAGCCCTCTCTCTAAAAATCTACTTTCGTATAGGGGAGACTCATCGAGCGACGTGACTGGAAGAGGGTGACGTTTTACAATTTCTTACCCCGACTTACAGGAGCGGGAGCAGGAATTACCCGCTGCAACACCCGAACATAACGCAGCAAGAGGCGGCGGCTTCGGAGCACACCTCACCGCATGATCGAGCAGAACAAAATACGTCTCGACCCCGTTTCGTTCCCAGGAGCGAGGAGCACCCACGACTCTTTGCAATCCTATTGCGGTAATTACCCATGGGGATATTCTTTTAGTTAAAAAAAACAACAAAATCTTTTTTACATACATATTTTCATACGCTGATTCTAAAAATGTTTTTACTAGTTATTCTATTAATACCATTTTATTTAAAATAAGATGATTATAATATAAATAAAAAGAGAAAAAGAAAATTTTTTTGTGTTTTTTATCCATACAAAAATATTCATACGCTGCTTCCATATCTATGTTATTCAGGTTTTACTAGTAACCCTATCCCCTATATGTTCTTCTCGATGATATTAATAGTCGGGGTTAACTTCTATTAGTTTCACCATAACTGATAGTATATACTATATATTATATATAATATATTATACTCATATAATATATATATATAAATATATATATATATCTTTATATAAGAAAGCCGTGTAGAGATCTATATAATTTCCCATTGAAAAATTTGTTATATATTTTTATATTATAGTAATTTAAATTCTACAATGCAGATTGCCATTTATGAGTATGTTGGAAATTGACTAGTATTTTATATAATAATATAAATAATATAACTCATAAAGCAAGAGGAATGCTATATCAATAATAATAATAATTCAGCGCAAAATAAGATGAAAGAGGACATTCACTAATAATTAGAACAAGCTAATTATATTTGTAAATTAATGAATAAATTATAATCTATATATAATATATAATACACCTAACCGTTTGTCTGGATGATGTTAAAAATAGAACGATCTGCAATATTAATTAGCATAATAATAAATGATATTGATAATAACAATACATCGTGTAGGACTATATAATTAATAGAATAATAATGGTTAAATACAATAAGTTTACACATAGATAATAGATAAATTAATAATAAATAATAGATGAATAATAATATATCAATCTACATCATTCTTCTACATACTATAAATAATATAATATATCAATCAATATAATAATCATAATATAATAAAATAATAAATAATAACAAAAACGTAAAAAACTAGAAAATAATAAAATATATTCCTACTAATATCATTTCTTACTGACATATAATATATTACTACACGAGCCAATGACTACGCTACTACTCTCTGATATCGCCTGCACTTACACAGAACTACTACCTAACTAGACTTAAATACTATGCTACTATACTAAGTACGCTAGATAATATAATAAATAACTTAAATATAATAAATAATGCAATATAATAATACTAATAATAAATAAAATAATCTAAATAAATAATATAATGAGAAAGACAGCACCCCGTGATGAAAGTCATCAGAAGGGAGACTTTCGTTTCCATCATCAGGCGAAGAAATGACAAGATAATAAAATAATAATAATAATACATACTGATAATACATAATAAATAATTAACTAATGAATATTAATAACATACAATAATAATAATAAAATAATATAATAATAATAATAATAAATAAGAATAAAACTAATAATAATAATAATAATAACAATACATAATAATATCAATAATCATAATAAATAATAGTAATCAATAGCAGCATGATTAAATACTAATAATCAATAATAATATAACTCAAAAGTAGAAAGAGAAAAAAACACTATCTTTAACAAAAATTCATTGTATATTAATACTAAGAACAAGCATAGAAAATTTTGATCATACTAAATAGATTTAGCGTTTGCTAGACTGCCTCATGTAAAATAAAAGAACCCCCCAATAAAGCTCAATTAAATAACGTGAAACTAATTCAAGAGATTAATTTACGACAAATTTCAAGAGTTAATTCTGGAGGAGTGAATTCAAACCAATACAGAATCACCCAACGGACTAATAAAAAATTAACCATTATCAATATATCAAAACAATAATAACAAACTAAGATGAAGCAGATTCTTCACAAACTAAAAATACACAAACCAAAAAAAATTCTACGAAGTCACACTTTTATAACCATAGAACAAAATACATTAAATTAATAACACAACAAAACTCCCACCCCACAACAGCAAGAATTATAATGAGACAATTGAAACATCAGAATACATTATAAAGATAATAAATAATACCAGTAATAATGAATAATAATAAATAATAATAATCAATAATTAATAAATTACTAAAAAAATATATTAATATTCATAATAATCAATAAATAATAATAAATACATAATTATAGTTCAATAATTAATTATCAATATAAATAATAGTCATAATAATAATTAAATAATTAAATAAATTGAATTCAATAATAAATAATAATTATCATAATAATAATAATATAACAAACAACACACAAGAACAAAAATGCAACCGACAGCAACAAACAGCAGCTGAATTAACAAATCAACCAAATAACGAAAAACGGAACATCAACAACAACACAAACAACAACCAAAACATACAGGCACACAACAACCAGTAACACAACCAAATAAGCCAAGAACCAGCAAACGAGACAGTAGCTAATAAACAACCAGAACAGGGAAAACCAAAATATAGAGCAAGCACATCCAACTAAACAGACAAACAAACGACAAAATCTAGAACACAGCACCTCACAGCAAACAACAAACAACAACACACCCCACCAACCACCAACGAACCACACAACCAACAACAACAACAGCAAATAAGAGTAACAGCAGGAAGCACAATACACAAGGAAACAATTAACAGCAAACGACAGCACCTCCAGCAGACACACATACAACAACACAACAACTCAACGAACACAACAACACAACAACAACTTAAGAGACTACAAACGTTAGATCGCTGAACCCAAGCGAGGGATACAACTCCAAGGATTTCCTTCTCAACGGTTGCATAGGAAACAATAACCAAACCGGCTAAAAGAGATCATGTACCACAAGCCCACACGACACACTTCACACACACCGACACCAGACAACACACACATCACACATGAAGCGCTGCATTAATTATATTCTTATGTGTGTTACGCCCAATTTATGACACGCACGCATATCCGTGACGAATGACGTTTTAAAAGGTGCTACATCTTTTTCATAACACTGTTTTCGTATTTTCTAAGATACATGTATTTCATAATACTCAATATATCTTAATCTTAGATTGATCAAAGGCGTGCTTACTTTATCATAAGCTGTATTATATATATATATATAACTATACTATATATTATATTAATTATACGGTTACCTAATCATTACATACTATACTATACAACATATACTACGTATATATCACCTCTACCTATCACTATATATTATATTGCTATATAGATATATTATATTATATTTCATATACTTATATATAATATTATATTATATATTATATATCCAAAACTATATTATCGATATGAAAATGTATACCTTGAATCTCTAAAGAGTTGCCTTGGAAACTATATTAAGTTTAGAGCGATGTTTTAGATGCTACTTTAGGGATCGAAATAGGTCCAAGTTAATGTGTAACTCAAGTCCTTGTTTGCTTCTTGAGTTTTTCGGAAGGGTTCTATCGTAACTCCTTCGAAGGTATAAAGTAGTGCTTGTTCGTGCTCAGAAAAAGAGAAAGAGTAGTCAGAACCTTGGTAAGCACGGAATTGTTGCTATAATGTTTCGAGGCTTCGAAAGATCTGAATAGTACACTAAACTTATTTCTTTACTGGGCAATCAATATTTTTCTTCAAATCTAGTCTTATCAACGGCAATATGTTAGAAGGTTCTTAGAGGCCACTGAAGATGTTTTCTGAGACTAAAACAGATTGTGACGAGGCACCATCTTTGTTGATCTTACCTTTGCTTATATGTACGGTACTGTGACAACGAGCCCTTTTTTGTCAACTGAATTACAGCATCGGAGATACCTTGCTCCCATATCCTCTTATAATTTACAGATTATTAAGTTAAGCCTGGTCCAAAGAGATCATACGTCTGAGACTCTCAGAAGGGGATCTTGCTTTTGTCAAACGCAAATTATAATCACAGGGCCGTTTTAGCAAATTAATCTTACAAAGCAATGGCTAGGATATTTTAAAATGGTGGCCACATTTACATTCGAGCCTCTCTTTAAATATAGCAACACACAGACAATGATATCTGGCAATGTTTGTTCGTAAGCAGTTCCGAACGTGTTCATATTATGAATAGGTAGAAATTCTCAAGTTAGCTGAATGTTTAAAACACCTTTGGATCCACTCCTTACAAGTATTTTTCCAGTATTGTATCGACAGAGTATCCTTGATTAAACAAAAGCGGACTAGTGGAAATTGCCAATTCTAGATGAAAAAGGTACGTCAAGTTCACCTTTTTTTTATGACAGACCTACTCATTGTTCAGAAAAACTAAGAAAGTTTTGAATGACACATGTCCTCTTTCCCTTACCGGCACGGGCACGGAAGACCAAGCAACCGATCGAAGCCAAAGTACATAAATACACTCAAAGATTTCCGCAGGAAAAAATGATCATCCACGAGTTTAAATGTAGCAGAGCGAACAGAATTATCAACGATCATCTCTATTCACATTTAGAATCCTTTGAGACCAAACCTTGGAAGACCAAACCGCCTATCCTGCACAAACCGACCTCCTGCGGTCAATAAGCTCTCACTTCAACGAACGTCAAGACCTTTTTTTTATGCAACCTATCTTATTCTCGTCCAATAAAAAGCAGCTTCTTATAATCAATCAGTTAATGAAATAACTAATTTTGAATGATTGACACTGACTCATAAACACTTAGCTCTGCTACAAGAATATATATATCTATCATCAATACTACTAATATATAACTAATTACCTCAACTTTGTGTGTTGTATATACTAACTACACTACTGATATATACTATTATATATACTATACTAACTACTATACTAATATAATATAGTTTATATCTATAATACTACAATATAGTAACACTATATACTCATGTAATACCTAAGCACCTATAACCCCTCTATTATAATATATACTACTTATTTACACTGCACAAATACACAAGTGATCATGCCAAGGCATCAAATGCAAGTATTTTCCCTATGGAGAAAGAATGCGGTTATCTACGATATATTAGTACTATACTACCCTAATACATATAATAATATACGATATAGTATACTACCCCTATGATATATATAACCTATATATCTTAACACTATAGTAGTACCTACTACTACTCTCGTCATCTGAGATGATTAACTTGTATAATTTACTAGTCTGACTCACAATTGGATGGTTTGTAAGTAACTATATATACCGTATATATAAATAATAATATTCTAGCTTTATATTATATAGGAACCTGTTATGTTTTTTACGAAACTCACCGTTCGTCAGTTTTGATTTTTTTCGTTTTTTGTTTTGTTTGTTTATATACCATTTTCTAAGTATTATGAATATGCCCTACAGATCAATTTAAGGCGGTGACGCGACATGATCCATAAAGTATATAGGACACGTTACGTTTTACCGTCAGTTTTACATTTTTTTTTATTTTATTCTTTATACTTAAACGCAATACACCAAGGAGTAATACCGCAACAGGATCCAGGGTAGGAGGTCGGGCTACTCGCCTTCTGCGTGGAACGACAGGGAGGACTATTTCCTCCAGGGGAGGTCTACCGGAAACCCCCGTCGTTTTGGTATCCTTGGGTATGTCGCGGGGTTCCTCGCCATATCCAAATCAGGGGTATGGAAAACGTTCCCCCTCAGAGAAAACTTTCTTTAAATCCATAATTTTGTATTATTTTTATTTATATTTTTTCTTATTATTCATTATTTTTTTAGTCGTTTACATTTAATGTATAGCCCATTAACACGCTAATTTCTAATTTTGAAGTGTCATAACTAAAAATCTGAGCGTGATAGAGAAACACCGACTTGATTTTCAGATTTATCAAAAAATAGTTTTAAGCTCATCTTGTGTTTCAGTTCCGAAAATTTATTTTTAATTTGATAACCATTGTAATTAATAACTTCATTTTTTTTCCTTCTAGTGGCTAGGGCTTTTCAAATCTGTTATGAGGTAGGCCTAGTAAAACTTAGGTGACAATTCGGATTCACACTATTTTCGGATTTGCGGTTACCATTGTGGTTTAGATTTTAATTATTTGAGAACTTACGACTTAACAATGCTTAGGATATTTTAATTTATTATGGTATTTTCTGAATTTTTTCAAAATATATTTTATAATGAAGGAAACGGTTAAAAAAATTCTTAAAAGACCGAGTCATTATTATAATAATTCGATGACATCCAACTTACGGAAAAGAATTGTAGTGGTGTAACCATTGTTGAAACTAGGGCTGTGGAACCGAAGTCTCAGCCGGAGCCGGAGCCGGAGCCGGAGCCGGAGCCGGAGCCGGAGCCGGAGCTGGGGCCGAAGCAGTGGATCCATAAAGATTTTAGATAGAGGTAGGATATATATATATATATATATATATATATATATATATATATATATATATATATATATATATATATATATATATATATATATATATATATATATATATATATATATATATATATGTATATATATATATATATATATATATATATATATATATATATATATATATATATACTTTATATATATATATATATATATATATATATATATGTATATATATATATATATATATATATGTCCATATAGATTCCTATTCTGTTTTACAACTCCGTCAGTTTTGATTTTTGTTTTTTTAATATATTGCTGGTATATGATATTAATGAATTTCAGTGGTAACGGACATGATTCAAAGTTCAGAATATTTTAAATAATTTTTAAAAATCACATTTATGTTAAATATTTTTCAAAAATGGAAATATCTCGAAAAGTACGACGCTTACAGAAAAACAATTACATATTTGGAATCAATATAAGCTTATTACAAAAATGTAAAAAATATATTATTATATATAGGGGCTCGAGCCGACGGGAGGGACAGAGGAGAGACGTTTCCATACCCGTAGGGGAGGGCGGAGGAACCCCGCGACACCCAAATACCAAAGAGCGGGGGTTCCCGGGAATGACAGCCCTCCCGGAGGGTACCCTGTGTTCCCAGAAGGCCGAAGACCGGCTCTTTACCATCTTTGCGTTTTACCCTTGTTCCTTTAGTTTGAAAAACACCAAAAAAAAAAAAAATATTACTAAAAATTAATTTTAAAATTATTTAAAATATTTTGAACTTTTGAATTATGTCCGTTACCATTCTGAGATTCATTGTTAGTATCATATACTAGCAATATATTAAAAAATAAAAAAAAATAAAAAATTAAACGGAGTCGTAAAGCTGAAAAGGTCCTATATTTTTGAATCATGTCCGTTACCACTGAAATTGATTGTAAGGATCTATACTAGAAATATAGTAAAAAAACAAAAAAAAATTCAAAACTGACGGAGTCATATAAACGGAATAAGGTCATATATATATATATATATATATATATATATATATATATATATATATATATATATATATATATATATATATTTATATATATATATATATATATATATATATATATATATATATATATATATATATATATATATATATATATATATATATATATATACATATATATATATATATATATATATATATATATATATATATATATTTTTATATATATATATATATATATATATATATATATATATATATATATATATATATATATATATATATATATATATATATATATATATATATATATATATATATATATATAATATAATATATATATATATATATATATATATATATAAGTTTAGTTAAAAAAATTATTCATTTATGAAATTGTTATTTAAAGTATATTAAAAATCGATAAAATGAATAAGAGTCGAATCAGTGACCACTCGTTTGCGAAGCGGAAGAAACTACACAGGTAACGAAAACAATGGAAGAAAATAAAAATAATAATAATAATAATAATAATAATAATAATAATAATAATAATAATAATAATAATAATAATAATAATAATAATAATAATAATAATAATAATAATAATAAGTCTGTACCATTTCAACTTATAAATAATAATAATAATAATAATAATAATAATAATAATAATAATAATAATAATAATAATAATAATAATAATAATAATAATAATAATAATAATAATAATAATAATAATAATAATAATAATAATAATAATAATAATACCTCGATGTTAATCACACTTTTTTTTTTACTAATTTCGTTATCCGTAACGTGGTTGCTAAATAGTAAATAAATAAATAGAGAGAGACAGAATTCTTTTTAAATGATTTTTCTCGATATATCAGAAAATGACTGAGGCCCACCTCATTAGCGGATTAGCGTTAGCGGTTTAGCGCTTTAATAACAACAAATACAAAACAAAGGCTCTTCTTCTCTCAGACGAAACTGATATCACTGCGTCATATAGGTTGGGTTGGGTTGCAAGTTGGGTTGGGTTGGTTTGCAAGGTTGGATTAACTTATTGCAGACACGATAGGAAAACAAACCAAATAATGTGGTTTTGCTCAGTGATTTGTTATTTATTCTATATCAAGCTTAGAACCTATGAACATCTTGCACACCATTTTCCACCTAGTCTAACATTCAAAATGCATCTAATATATTTTTCTCTAGATTCCTCCAAATCTAACATCCAACATCTATAATAATTCTTCTTCACTGTTAAAAGAGTTTTCCTACCTAGATCTAACCGGTTAAGCAAGTGACCTTTCCCTTCATTAGGGTTCCTCCCCAAGTGGGGATAATAATAATAAAATAGTGGACACTTTTCCTCTAAATTTATGAGTCCTATGACTCCTCCTAGAGGAATTTGACTGATTCCTCTCTCAGTCAAACTCTCTAACCGTAGACTTTACCGCTATGATCATTCTCTAACTCCCTCCCCTCCCCCACCAAAAAAAAAGACTACAACACCCATCCTTCCTCTTTTCCCATTTCCTTTGATTCAAGAATTACCGTATAATAGAAGTGTAGTGGTCGGGGAGGTCGGTATGAATTCAGACAATATTTCACCGAGTGCAGGTCAGCGACACAATACAACGAAAATTACAACAATTTATCGACTTGTACAATTTACCGAAATAAAGATTTATATTTAAACTAGGTTAGGTTAGGCTAAGTTATGTTTGGTTAGGCTATATTAAGTTAGGTTATGTTAAGTTAGGTTAGATTATATATTTTAATGAATTTACATGATGGGGAATTAATTGTGCATATATATATATATATATATATATATATATATATATATATATATATATATATATATATATATATATATATATATATATATATATTTTTCTATATATATATATATATATATATATATATATGTATATATAATATAAGAATAGAAATGTTCAACTCAAGATCTCTCTCTCTCTCTCTCTCTCTCTCTCTCTCTCTCTCTCTCTCTCCCTCTCTCTCTCTCTCTCTCTCGCTCTTTCGTCGGTGTTTCTTTTTCTCGCGAAAGGAACAATACATGTCCCAAACTCAAATGAATCTTGAATTGTAACAGGAAATATATAAATAAATATGACTATATATACAAGTATTAATTATATATATATATATATATATATATATATATATATATATATATATATATATATTTATGTGTCTTCTATATATGTCTTCCATAGATATATATATATATATATATATATATATATATATATTATATATATATATATATATATATATATATATATATATATATATATATATATATATATATATAACAACTCTTCTTATATATATATATATATATATATATATATATATATATATATATATATATATATATATATATATATATATATATATATATATATATGTATTAGGGATGTGAAGGATATCCTCATCCGCACGAAATAATGGTGGATGTGAGGATGTTTGTGACATTTATCTTATCTTCAAAGTAAATTAGGTCTTCTCTTTACCTATTTTTAAGATTGTATTACTCACAACTTACAAAGTATAACGTTAAAGATGGCGTATTATCTAGGATGTTGATAGCAATCATTTTAATTCATTAAGTATTGAATTATTGCTATTCATTTCAATCAATGTGAAGGTACTCAATATTGTTTAATAAAGCTACAAGAAAGGCTTTAACAATTAAAGCTGAATAATAACACTAATAATATACTAATGTGATTGAAGATGATATGATGATGATTGAAGATGATATGATGCAAATGATATGAAGTTGATTAGGTATGAAGGAAGCTTGATCTTAATGAAGTTCAAAAACTTTATGAAAAAATTGTAAATAAAAATAACATTGCAGATGTTGTTCAGTTAGGAAAATCACTGTATGAACATTATTATTAACATTATATGAACTATATGAACATTATTATTAATATCAAGGCAAAGGTGTTATGAATCAGGTTTAAATGCAAATGATATGCTTCAAAATATTACGAAATTGAAAGAAATTAAAAGAAATAGTGAACGATTTTTGTTCAATTACTTTCCATGAGATTACTTTCCAAGAGATTACTTTCCAAAGAGATTACTTTCCAAAGAGATTACTTTCTAAAGAGATTACTTTCCAAAGAGATTACTTTCAAAAGAGATTGCTTTCCAAAGAGATTACTTTCTAAAGAGATTACACGCTCGCATTATTATTAAATATATCTACATAAAATTCGATTTCTTGTTTTTTGAAACCAAAACTCTTGTAAACTATTTCTACAGGGCGATTTTCTTCCCTTTTTTAATAAACAATTTATATAATTACAGTTCCATACAAGAAGAAAATAAGAATACTGTAAAGAATAAAGAATACTGCAAACTAATTCGATGAACACGAGACTGAAGACAAAAAGATAAAGTTGAAAAATGTCTTGCCTCCACCTCAATAATGTTCAAAGATAAATATTCTTTAGTGGCGAAAATATACAATGAAAAATGCGATGGACTTAGTATTGAAACTGAAGAGAAATTTTATTTTAAAATTACAATTTGGCTTTAATCTACTCAATTCTAAAAATACTAAATACTAAAAATACTAAATACTAAAATACTAAATACTAAAATACTAAATACTAAAATACTAAATACTAAATACTAAAAATACTAAATACTAAAATACTATAAATACTGTAAATACTAAAAATACTAAAATACTAAAAAATAAAAATACTAAATAATGAAATATTAAATACTAAAAATACTAAATACTAAAATACTAAATAATAAAAATACAAAACACTAAAATACTAAACACTAAAACTACTAAATACTAAATAATAAAAATACAAAACACTAAAATACTAAACACTAAAACTACTAAATACTAAAAATAACAAATAATCAAAATACTAAAAATACTAAATACTAAAAGACCTATTTTAACTTCTATTTATAAATTAAGACATTAGAAAAAAATAATTCTAAGATTGGGATCACGCCTGGTAATTTCTACATAGAATCAGGACGAGGAACCGAACCCTGATCTAGTGTCATACGACTCTGTCACTCTACCGTTTGCGCCAAGCTATTGGTAAGTTAATAGATACTTAGGACATTATTAATCTTAACGCCTCTCGTCGATTTTATAAAAAAAACCGTTAAAATGCGACTTTAAAACACGGAACCCACGATACGAATGCATTGCACACGAACATTTTTCTACAGGAGCCTCTGCCCCAATACCCTCCAACCCGTGAGTGGTGGTATAACAAATTAATTACTGCTTAAACAACATGATAAGCCTATATATTAAAAAAATTTAAATAAAGTAGCATGTGACAGTAAGAATAGTTTTACATACTATAAATATGAAA
>JABUQX010089404.1:20000-22500 GCA_015478945.1 Trachelipus rathkii | reverse complement strand
ACACATCTCACAGAAGTTGTAGGACGAACTGTTTATACCAAGCCATATTTTTCTAAACATTCTATTTCTTCACATACTCTCTAGGGTTTTGGAACATGCTTCTGGTTTTCGTCTTGGTGTGGGATAAAGCAATTGACGAGGGTGCAGCTTTGATGGAGGTAATGGGTTTCTTCCAATTTTCGTTTATTATTTAATTTTTTATAGTTCCATCAATTTTCCTATATCGCCACCTCAACTCCATAAATAGAAATATTTCTACATCATAGTGGAATCCGTCTATGCTTTACAATACCGTTCAATGCTGCACCTTGCCAGTACATTTTGCGGCAATGGATCTTTTGGGGACCCCCCCCCTTTGGTTCAAAAGGCTTCAGACCTTGATTATTTGATTATTTGGTTCAGAGTACTTTGACCAGTCTTCAAATATTTAATATTATTGACCATTGGATCAGTTTAAAGACTTCAAACATACCTAATTGAATAATTTTTTATCAAAATTTTTTCCAGAATAGCAATTTTTCGGCTAAAGTTGTTCTGCCTAAGATGACACTTTACAGATGATACTAATTGTTTGAATTTTTAAAAAACTGTTCACCTGAGTACAGATACTCTTTGGGGCGCTGTTAAGCATGTATTTCATTTTCCTTTATTGTTTGCAGAGATGGTAGCTTTGGTGTGTGCTGAGCGATGGCATTCTTAAAAGTCCAAGTGTTCTTGAGTATTTCTAAAATTATTATGTACCATTATCTTCAATATGGTGGTGTATCATTCCTATTTGTTCCATTGCTTCATTTCTTACCATCAACAATGGTGGCAAAACTTGAATGAAAACCATAGAAATTATTTGGGATGTAGTGCTAGAAAATTTAAAGTTTTATGTATATGGTATCCCTCGATAAAAACCATAAAGACCCCAACTAAATATACTCTTCTATATTTATCCATAAATAAGAAATTTAATTATTTAGCATTTTAATTCTACATAAAACAAATCTACAGAAAAAATCACCAGTATTACTAAACACTACCATGGACCAGTCATACCATGAGCAATCTTAACAATAGAATTTACTTCTCAAGTATGAAGAATGGTAGAATCTAGGTTTAGTTTGAGTAGGTGTAGAGGTCACTAAAATGATAAAATTGCCTCATGAGACAAATGATAAAGGAACTGGGTTTTTAAGGTATTGAAGACAACCATGGTTTAGATATGCATGAAATTTGGATGACCTGCTTATAAATGCTCTATTAACACAATGATACACCCTCAAAAAGTAGGGTTTATTATACTTTTCTATGGCTTGCATTGAAAATTGGATAAAATTGAAATAAATTTTTTGAAATCGAATTAATAATTGTCATTAATTCCAAATAAAGTTTATAGGTAGATATACAAATGTTTTTTATTGTGTTCAAGCTATAAAGCTTATACATGATCATTTGCTAAGATGTAGCAGTGTAAAACAACGTTTCCAAGAATTTATTTATTTAAATTTGGCTTATTTTGAGGTCCAGCCATTCTGATGTAATAATTTAAAGAGGTCCCCCATTTTTTCCATGCCTACCACCACCCGTAGCTATGCCTCAGATACTTTCCATTCACACAAAGTACACTTTTCTCTATCACAATATCACAATACGTGTATCATTTTGCCATCTCCTTCATAAGGCACTAAAAAAAACGTCAAATATTGTTTCTTGTTAATATTGTTCCAAGTTTTTTGAAATCTTATAAATAAGGGGATCTCTGGCCCTTTAGTTGGTGAAAGTTGTATTTTACTGAAAACTCTCTGCAATGCAATTTCATAAATATGATGTCGACAAGCAAAAAAAACATGATATCAAGGTTTAGTTTTTGTTCGAGAAGATAATATTCGCCGTTTAGCCTCCCTGTATTACTTTCAGTTGTGTCAAAAACAAAAGCTTGAACAGTGTTCAGTAGTGGCCATTCCTGTAGAGTATCATATACAGCTGATGATATCTCTTTACCTGTTCCTGATGAAAATTCTGGAACTCCTAGAAGTTGTTCTACGTTGAAAGCTGTTGCTATCACTGAGAGTCGATCAACTGACTTTTTTTTCCGGTAATATCACGGAGCATTTTAGAATACCAGTGAATAGCTACATAGTTTACTTTCGAATCATTAAAATTAGATCTAATGCTTAATGTTGCTTTCTTAAGAAACTTTTCTCTACCCTTTTTAATGGACGTGCGGTTGATGACATATTCTCTCTGATTTAAATCTAGTGCCTCAACGCAACCTGTCAATATGAACAGCATCTCTATCGCTAATTTACATTTATCTAGTGCTGCTGCAAGTCTAGCTGTTAAGATTTCTTTCCTAGCTCGTTTGGGTTGAACCGAGTACTCTGAAACGACATCACTTCTCATTTCAAAGTAGTTCGTCGATTATCTGACGTGTACCTGGATGTGCTAGTATGATTGAATAGTCCTTCTGCTCTAGCTTCTATCTGGAGTCTTGAGTATAGCTATCCTCTGA
>JABUQX010089404.1:12500-15000 GCA_015478945.1 Trachelipus rathkii | reverse complement strand
TATAATCACAGAATAATTATTAACACTTAATTTATTAATTTACTTCATGTATTCCTTTAACAATTATTATACTATATATATAATATAATTAATAATTATATTTATATTATATTATATTATTAAATTATATACTATATATATTCATATTATAATTATTTAACTATATTATGAAAATTGGTTTGTTTGTGTGATGTGTGTGTGTTGTGGGTATGTGTGTGTGTGTTTGTAAGTGTGTAATTGTAAACTCTCGTGTGTGATCTGAATATGTAGTACTCTCTTACAATGAATGAATTATCATCGGAGTATATCATTTAATTAATTTCCTTTATGGTAATCTAATCTCCACAAAGCTACAATTAAGTATTCACAATTTTATTGTATACAACAAGGTCTCCACAGAGAAACTGTCCCTGTATAAGCGTTCCAGATCCCTAGAGCTTGCTGCCAGTTCATCCAGATAGACGTCAATGTGTTCGCCTTATCCTTGTTAAATGTGTTATTTATATTCCATTCCATTCTATACTGTTTCTCTACTCTTCTCTCTTGCTTTCTTCTTTTTAAACTTTACTTCTTCTTCTCTGATCTTTTTTAATTCTTATTATTCATTATATATTTAACTTATGTATGAATATAGAAAATAGTTAAATATTATTATTATATGATTTATATATTCTATTAACTTTTTCATTTATTGAAATAATATAAATAGATAAATAAACTTATTCATTATTTAATAATAATTATTATGTTATCCTAATTATCAATATTGTATTTAATCTCGCATCTGATTACTATGATTCACTGTAACTAAGCTTTTCATAAATGTAAGCACCGGCGTTAAACGCAACATAAATATTATTACTTAATGAACCATTGCTTTATTAAAAGCAAGAATATTATAATTACTAAAACATAATCTTCTAATATATTAGTGCTTAGTATACTAAAGAATATAAACCTAATGTTAATAATATTATTTACATATCCTCTGGCTAATTAACAACTCAAATTAGCTCTTTTTTTAGGCGATGGCATTCGCCTTCTCACAATTTCAATAAATAATTCTCGATTAAATTGTCACCTGATAATTTATGACCATTGACCATAATATATACATTTATATTATTGAAAAATTTTCTAATAGATAATGAACTTATTTAATTTTAATATTTTAAATTATTTATTATAATTTATTATTTATAGCATTTATTAATATTATATTACTTATATTTATTATATTAATTTAATACTTATTTTATAGTCTCATTTTTTATTATCGATTTGATATATTTACATGATATCTGATTATTTATTAGTTATATTTATCTAATATAGTATTTGATCAATGGAAATAATTAATATAAATAATACGTTAATGATTATTAATTAATCTTTTAAATATTCTTTTTATATTATTATATTAATTACTTTATTAATATTATTTATTATATTCATTAAATTTATTATTTTTATTACAAAAGGTTGTTCTTAATGTAAGCCACTTTGTCTAATTCAAATCCTATCAAGTCTTACTCTTGTTGAGTTCTTCGATAATATTTCCAAATGATCTCATTTTATTATTTTTAATTTCATTTATGAGTCCACCATAAAGTCGATTAAGTTCTTTATGAATCACATAAATATGAATATACTTAGGTCTTTCTCAATTATAGCGTCATTTTGTACGTGAGTTATCATTGGTGAGTGCGTTAAAACTTTTCTTTATCTTTATTATTTTGTAGCTTGTGTAGTGTTTCGTGTATTGCTCAAGGGGTAGATCGTGTGATGTCTATGAGTAGGTGCTGTGTAATGCTAGGTGCTCTCGTTACTACCCTATTTAATAAAGGTCAGTTAAATTTGTTATGGCGCATCAATATCACAATATTATATCAAAAATCATAAAGATGAGTCAGAGGTACGTTCACCGAGATATACTTTAGTATCTGTGATGCCGGACAAAGTACATTTTATATATCTTACCTCTAACTATTGGCGCCAAGTGGTGCTGCATTATGGTATGCTATCACCATGGTTTTCAGAAATAAAAGAGTAAATTGGTAATGCCTCTACAGGTGTAAAGCTAAATGTCAAATTTTAAATTGATATATTAATGGGAAACCACTTGCATTGTTACAATAAATTGGAGTATAAATGATCCTTGTGCATAAGACGTAGCAAGACCTCGTTGTTACTTGAGCAATAGATCGTGGTGATATATCTCAAATATTTTACTTACTTAATGCTAGGTTAATGTCTCCTTGCATACATAGAATCGAATATGAGCAATATTCTTATCATAGAAACGAACAGGATGAGCAAAATACTCACTCTTATATCAATAAGCTGATTGAATTATTATAGTCTCTCTTTATTGACATTAACTGATATATAGTTCCTTTAATCACATAATAATTGCAAAATGTAGATTACCTGTTAATTAACTTATTAACTCTTTTAATGCTCTTTCACCATATTTTGAATTATTATTATATTAATAATT
>JABUQX010089404.1:0-5000 GCA_015478945.1 Trachelipus rathkii | reverse complement strand
ATTATGTGTGTGTAAAGGGGAAGGATAGAGGCAGATTTTTAGATGTAAATGTATTATGGGCGGGGAGGGGGATATCGAATCACTATTTGGTGGTTGTAGATAAGGTGGGACGGAGGGGACGGTTAGGGAAAGGGGAGAGAAGAGGAGAGTAGAAGTGATAAAAGGTGGAAAAAATGGAGGAGACAGTGTGTAAGAGGGAGTTTAGGAGAGGTATGGAGGATAGGTGGAGGAACGTGAGAGGGACGGGAATTGGGAGGGGAGGGGGAGTGTGGATTGAGATTTAAGAGGCAGTATGGTGAAGAGGCTAGAAAGGGTATGTGGCAGTAAAAAAGGGTGGGTGCAAAGCAAAGGAAAGGGAGTGTAATGGTGGCAATGAGGAGGTGAAGGATGGTTGAAAGAGGAAAAAAGGCTTATGTGAAATGGGTTGGGAGTAGAGAGAGGAAAGCTGGGACGGAATATAGAAGGGTTTTAGGAGTGGAAGCAAAGAGGGCGGTGAAGAGGACGAAGAGAAATGCAAATATTGAATGGTGTAGAAAAGTGACGGAAATTTTGAAATCGGGAGTAATATGAAGGAAGAAGTAAATAAAAAAAGGAAAGAAAGAAGGAGGTGGGGGAGAGGATTAAGGGAGGAGATGGGGAGTGGGATAGGAGGAGAGGATAGGTTGAGGAGGTGTGGGGAGTATTTTAGTGGATTATTGAATGAAGTAGGTGGAGGGGAGGAAGAGTTGCAAGAGGCGAGGATGGGGAATGAATTGGGAGGGAGGGGAGGATGAAATACAAATGGAGGAATTATTAGGGCCTTGAATAAAGGAAAAAAAGGGAAGTCCGCAGTTCTGGATGGTGTGTGTGAGAATGGGAATGTTGCAGAAGGGAGGTAGAGGGTGGAGGAATGGCTGTACAGGTTATATAACATATGTTGAAGGAGTTGGTGAGGTACCACAGGATTGGAGGATGGTTGTTGGTTCCCTGTATAAGGGGAAAGGGGGTAGGATGGAATGTGGGAATTATAGAGGTATATGTCCTTTAAGTGTGGTAGGGAAAGTGTTGGAGAATACTGATTAGAGAGAGTGAAGGTTTAACGGAGAGAGAATGGGGGAAGAACAAGGAGTATTTAGGAGGGAAGAGGTGTGTGACCAAGTGTTGACACTAAAATTGCCTGGGGTGAGAAAAGTATAGAAGAAAGGGAAAGTGTATGGGTGTTTTTAGATTGGAGAAAGCATATAGTGGTATAGTGAAGAGGGTGAATTGTGTGAGGGGTGCGAGCGAAAGGAGTGGGCGGGTAGATTAGGCAAAGGATTAGGGCCTTATAGGAATCAGTAGAATGTGTGTGAGAGTATTAGGAGGGAAGAGGGAGATGTTTGGGGTGGTGAGAGGATTGAGGCAGGGGTGCGTAATGGCGCCGTGGCTATTCAATTTGTTTATGGAGATTGTTTACAGAGGAATGGTGAGGAAGGGAGGGGGTGGAATTGATGAATGGGAAGGATAGATAGAAGGGAAGTGAACATGATACTTTTTGCGGGACGATACTGCCCTAGTGGCGAAAAACGCGGAAGGGCTGAGGTATTTGGTGAGGGAGTTTGAAAGAATGTGTGGACAAAAAGGGGCTAAAATAAATCCAGGTAAGAGTAAAGTGTTAGTGGTTGAGGAAGGGGAAAGAGAGGAGGAGGAGGAGAGAGGGTTAGAGTAGGGGTGTAGTATTGGAAGAAGTAAATATTTTTAGGTATTTAGGATGGATTTTTGAGCGTGAAGGGGGAGGCATGAAGGAGGAGATAGATCTAGAGTAGAGAAAGGAATGAGAGCTCGTGAGTGGTCTGAGAGAATTAGGGGAAAGGGGGGATTTATCACTGAGAGTTAAGATAAGTATGTTTTAAAAAATTTGTGTACCAGCGGGTGTTGTATGGGTGTGAAACGTGGGGGTTAATGCCAGGTCCAGGAAGGAGTTGGAAGTATTTGAGATATGAAGGGGTTGAGAGCGGTTTGTGGGGTTAGCAGAAGGGAGAGGATTAGGAATTAGGGTGGTGAGAGAGATGTGATTGAGGAATGGTCTGGTTGGGAAGATTCGGAGAAGGGAGATTTAAGATGGATATGGGCATTCTAGTGAGAATGGAGGAACAGAGAGTGGTTTGGAGAGTTTGGGAGGCGGAGGGGATAGAAGGAAGAGGGAGACCAAGAAGGAGGTGGATGGATTGAATAAAGGAGATGCTGGAGGGATGGAGGGATTGAGGAGGAAGAGGGTAGGGTGGTGGCGAGAGATAGAGTGGGGTGGAGAAGGTGGGTGAGGGCGAAGATGAGGTGGAAGTGTGAATGAGAGAGGCTGTACGTACCACTACCCCGCTCAAGCGGGAAAAAGTGAAGGCAAAATAAATAAATAAATAAATAAATATTATATATATATATATATATATATAATATATATATATATATATATATTATATATATATTATATATATATATATATATATATATATAATATATATATAATATTATATATATATATATATATATATATATATATATATATATATATATATATATTATATATATATATATATATATTTATATATATATATATATATATATATATATAGTATATATATATATATATATATATATATATATATATATATATATATATATATATATACATATTATATATATATATATATATATATATATATATTAATTTATAATATATATATATATAATATTATATAATATATATATATATATATATATATATATATATAATATATATATCATATAATTTTAACGAGTAACACAACCAATAAAAGGCTCTAAATATGCTCTCTAATCATATTACTATAATTATATAAACAATAATTTTTATTTTATTTTATTTTTTTTTACATTTTTCCTATGTAAAATTTTACCAGGATTCCCCAAAATGTACTTGTTTTCGCTTTGCTAGCTATTGTAGGTTTTGATTATATATATATATATATATATATATATATATATATATATATAAATATATAGTATATATATATATATTATATATATATATATATATATATATATATATATATATATATATTTTTTTTTTTTTTTTTTTTTTTTTTTTTTTTTTTTTTTTTTTTTTTTTTTTTTTTTTTTTTTTTATATTTTCCGCTCTAAAATGTTACCAGGATTCCAACAATGTATTCTTTTTCCCTGTATCTATTGTAGTTTTCGAGATACGAGTTGTAGTTTTAAACCAATTATCACCAATAAAGGTACAATTGCATTAAGAAGTTCGTTCCCAAGGAGGGAATTTAAAGCCTACATATAGGGCCTATGCATAATTTTATTAGGCAAAATGTAATTTTTTTCCATTGAGGACTTACACAATATTTGTTTGAATGTCATCGAAGTAAAAATGATATTTTGCTTGCTAAATTTATGCACGTATTTAGATTTTAAATTGTCTTCCTGGAGGTACAAAACTTCCTAAGTCGACCTTCATAAAACTTAAAGAAATAATTTAAATCAATTGTAAATGAACTAAACACTTTAAAAAAAACATAAAAACACGTAAAAAACACGTAAAAAATGTTATTAAATTTGTTTTTATTTTTATAGCATTCGCCTTTGGAGGAAATTATTAAAAAATAGCAAACATTACCTATTTTCATGAAACTTAGTCCCTATATGAAATGTAAATTAAATCTTAAAAATTTTCCTGAGTTTTATAGTTTCAATTAGGAAGCTTCATTTTTATTTTATTTTTCAAGCACTCACGGGTTAGGGGGGTATGGTGGAGGGGCAACAGTAGACAAATGTTGTGCCATGCATTTGTCACATTGCAATTTTTTTTTAGGGTCATTTCTCATAATTCTTTTTACATTATTCCTTCTTTTCAAATCATTTTCAGTATCTCATATAATTTTCATGAAACTTTGTTTGCTCTGACATAATTGAAAAGGTACACAATAAAATTCAGAAAATAATTATGATAAAAGTAATGATAATTATGACACTACTACTACTACTACTACTACTACTACTACTACTACTACTACTACTACTTATACTACTAATAATAATAATAATAATAATAATAATAAAATAATAATAATAATAATAATAATAATAATAATAATAATAATAATAATAATAATAATAAAGAAGAGAATAATAATAAAATAATAATAAAGAAGAGAATAAAAACAAAAATTAATTAATAATAAATAATAATAATATAATAATAATAATAATAATAATAATAATAATAATAATAATAATAAAATAATAATAATAATAATAATAATAATAATAATAATAATAATAATAATAATAATAATAAAAATAATAATAATAATAATAATAATAATAATAATAAATAATAATAATAATAATAGATATAAGTAACACTATTAATCTAAAAATATCAAATAATTACTAAAGATAACAACGAAAAAAAAAAAGAAAGAATATACCAATAATAATAATAAAATAATAAAAAAAAAAGATCTTAAAATATTATAATAATAATAATAATAATAATAATAATAATTAATAATAATAATAAAAATAGAATAACGACCGAAATAATAATAATAATAATAATAATATATAAATAATAATAATATAATAATAATAATAATATAATAATAATAATAATAATATAATAATAATCAATAAAATAGAATAAACAACCGAAATAATAATAATAATATAATAATATTATATAATAATAAATAATATAATAATAATAATAAAATAATAATAAGATAATTATAATATAATATAATAATAATAATAATAATAATAGATAATAAATAATTAAATAATTATTACCATACGCAACTAAAAATATTTAGAAAAGAAAAAAGAATAATAACCGAAAATAATAAGAATAATAAGAAAAATTAATATATCATAATAATAATAAGTTAATAATAATAAAAAATAATAATAATAATAATAATAATAAAAAATAATAATAATAATAATCAAGTAAATAATAATAATAATAATAATAATAATTAAATCTCTGTGTG
>JABUQX010089403.1:0-46744 GCA_015478945.1 Trachelipus rathkii | reverse complement strand
AATTGGGTCTTCAATTGGATGAAAAGGTCCCTGCTGATGTTTTAGTTTCCTGTTCTTCTTTATGTTCAGATTTAAATAAATTACATAGATTACCAAAATTGAATGGTGTGCTTTCTCACCTTCTCCTCAAACTCTTTATTTGTATTTTGTAGATGCTTCATCCTTTGTTTTGGTTTTGCAGTTTTAGTATAGGCAAGGTTTTAAATTTCAATATTCTCAGACAAGGTTGTCCCTTCAAATCTAGGGCTTTGCCCTCTTAGAGTTGTTATCTGTGTTTTAATTTTTCAAGTGTAAATCAATATTATCAGAATTTTCTAATGTTCAGTTCAAAATAAAGGTGTTTGCAGATGCTCAAATTTGTACTTTCATGGCTCCTATCTTGAGAAGCAAAAGCAAGGGCAGGCACTTCAATACCCGGTTCGGAGAAATTTTGACAAATAAAAAATCAGTTTTGAGCAAGAGCAACAAAGATCCTCTTTCTTTCTGCTTACATCAAATATGCTAACACCCAGTAGATCGGAAACCAAGTGTTACAAACTCTATTTTTCTTTTCAAAATTGCCTTATGGCTAAAGGGTCCTTCTTGGATTCTCCTAGATCAATCTCAATGGCTATTAGTAAACTTAAATGTTTGTCTGAGGCCAATAAGGAAAAGACTTTACAATGTCACACATCTGTGGTAGCTACTCAGTCTTTATTACAATTTAAAGATTACTCAAGTGTGCCTAGGCTTTATAAAGTAACTTCAAAAATATTCAAATTCATTAGCAGGAGTAACGGGGCTGGATGAAGATTGTGATCAGAACAACTCTATTGGTTGAAGATTATGCAGCAGCATTGTTTTTCTAAGGAGATATTATTTCTCCAAAATCTAAAAGGATGAAATTCCACTGCTGGTTAATCAACTTAATTTATTCATAGATGATAAAGACTATTCTATCCAAAGGAGAATTGTCAAGGACATATTTTTAATGATTGATGTGATAATCAATTTCTTCTTGGCAAGGATCATCCATCTCACTAAATTAATCTTAAGAAGATTTTCATTCTAGATGTCAAACCTTTGGGTGTTCAAACCACTATCATTTTCATCAGATCTCATGGCTTCTGGAATTACCAAGGCCAGGCAGGTTGTAAAGAATGTTTTATCAGCCTGTATAGTATGCAAAAATTTACAGTATCCTTTAAATATCCAAAAATGACTAATCTTCCTCATAATAGAGTTAATTTTGTGGTCCCTTTGAACATACTGGCGTGGACTTTACAGGACATCTCTTGTAAAGAATATAATGATAATGACTTCAAACATGTATCTGTTTAATTATTCACCTTGCCTTATATCGAGCTAATTCATGTTGATGTCTCCCAGATATGTCACTGAATCCTTTTTACTTTCATTCCAACGTTTCACAAATAATAATATGGCACATGTCAATTTGTACTCAGATTAATGCCAGGATTTTCAACAGGTGGAATATACTGTTGAATCTTTGTCTTCAAAATATGTTTCTCCGACATATTGCATATACAATAACATCAAACATTAAAGATTCCAATCTATTCCATTTTGGGTGGGATCATTTTGGGAGAGAATGATACGAACAGTTAAGGGATGTCTCTATTAAACTTAGGGTTAAAGCAACATTAAACCTACCTTTATATAAAAATAATCTATCCACTTCCATTATTCACAATGTTATCAATAATGCATAGGAGTTCCAGTATATTTAAATTCTTAATTAATCCAAAATTTCCTTTTTCAAATATTATCAGTTAAACCAAACTTATATTCAGATAAGTTTCACCCCCATATGGAAAAAAACTTCCTCCCACAACAAGACTTAGCCATAACTCCAACTGCTCAAGGAAAGAAGTTTTTGGAGACTTTCAGGGAATTTTGGTATGAGTCTTATCAAATGTATATTTGCCAAACAAGTAGAAAATTCTCTAATCAGTCAGAGTGGACCAACAGAATAAAGGTTGGGGATATAGTTCTGATTCACACACCTAAACAACCTAGACCCTTCTGGCTTTTGGGCAGAGTTCTGGAAGTCATTGTAGGTGATGACGATAAGATCAGGAGTGATGTTATTAAAAAAGGGAGATTGGACAACTGTCCTTTCTATTTGTATTCTCTACTCAATGGAGTTTATCTATTACCACATTCTTTCTTCAGTGGCAGAAACTGATGTGAAGCAAGGCAGTGATCTCTATACAATCAGATGAGATGGTCAAAACAATGAAAATACAGATCATCCCTCAAATTCAAAATCAGTTATTCAAAGTAATAGTGTCGTTACTGTATGTAGATGTACCAACCATCAACTCAGGTATAAATTTCACTCAACTTGACTCTAACAGAATCAAACTCTCAGGCTCAATTTTCAGTCAAAGAAGAACCTCTAATGACAGGCTGCTGTCACAGTGTCAAGAATTTCTTCGCCGGAATTTATTGATTTGGTAAAAAAATTTAATTATTTTATTTGCAATGGTATTTTCATTGCACCCTTCAGTGGGGATTATAAAACATATTATATTACTCTCATATTATCTTTTCTATTTATTGCTTATTTTTGTATTTGTATTTAGGATATAACTATTAGTTATAATTTTTCTTATAGACGGTATGGTATATTCTGTTAATTTTGTCTAATGTGCGATATCCATTTTCACTCTAATTTCACTAAAAAATTACAATGTCTTGACAACAACTGCGGACTTATTTCAAATTCAACAACGGTCCTAATAAGTACAATTTGGAATTCAAAATTATAAATCAAAATGTAAGGTGTTAGGAGAGTAAATTGTATTTTCCTTACTCAACCGTCTTAATCAACTACCTTACTCTCTTTATCTCCTCTCTCCTTCACAAATTTTAACCTAATTAAGTTTAGTATAGTTCATATTTATTAAATCTACAAGCATGAGTTATCTTACAAAAACTATTCAGAGGCTTCTCACGGACCAAAAAAGGCTCTTGAATAACAACAAAATCAAGGTAATAACTTATGTAGCTTACACAATTGTATATATCTATATATTATTTTTTTAGTTTTTTTAACTGCTTTAGATGCCTGATAAATATGATGAAAAGCAGGGATAGGTTGAGTTTTGTGTGTAATGAGGGGTAGGTGAGACTTATTTCATAGTCCCAAAGTGTAATGTCTTCTATGCGTAGTCCAATGTTAGTATCTATTGTAGGTTATCTCCATTGTAAGTAGTTAGATTATGCTTAGGGTATAAGAAATATTTCTTAAGTTTGGTTAATATTACTATGACAATGTGAATTAACACTGATTTGTTAGAGAAAATGATAAGTTTCGTAAGATTACCGTGTTAACTGATTGATGTTATGTTAGACACGTGGTCTTAGAATAAGTTTTTGCTGAGTAATGTTAGGTTTGCCCGAGAATTTTTCTAATGTCTAAGTTTATTCGTAGTTCAAAATGACGTTATTATTTGATGTGAGTGGTGCTTGATGAAGGTAGTTCAATTCAATTCATATAGGGTTAATCTTTGATTAGATTTTTGGTCACTTTGTTAAGGATTTTGTTAGATAATACTGCTTCATCTGTTGCTGATATGTTGGAAAAGTGGGATAAGGAATTTTTTATGTCCTGTTAGCTAATTTACCTTGATAAGTAGGAACTTTGTGAATGTTAGCAGATTAATCATACATGGAGGTATGTTATGTTTGTCGTTGATTATTATTATTCTTAGTGCAGGTTATGACTATGTTAGCTTTTGATGTGAAAACTTTGTTACCTTAGCATATATTCGTTGGTCTGTATGATAATAGGTCATTGTTATGATAAATTTTTGTTAAATATTACTATGTTAAGGTAAAAATAACAATGATATGTTACAGATATGATTGAAAAAGTGTGAATAGGATATGTTCTGTATTCAATGTTAGTTATTTTTACTGTCGGTAGTATAGAGTATCGGGAATGTTGGCTGTTTACTTGTTCTTAAGGATATGTTAGGTTGTCGTTGTACATTATATTCTTAGTCCAGGTTATGATTTTGTTGCTTTATTGATGAAATGCAATTGGGATTAACTTTCTAAGAAGCAAAAAGTCAGTATATAAAGGAATTTATTTTTATGTTTATGCTTATTTAAATGATACTCGAAATATGACTTGAATCAATAGGTCAATAGATCATGGAAGGGGGGGTGGGGAGGGGAGTCGGAGGGGCTGATGGTTTGAATTACTGATTTTTTGATTTACAACGTTATAAAATCAGTAAACTATTACACTTATATGATATTTTATTCAAGAGCTTATTTTTATGTTATATCTGGATAAAACTTTGTTATTTTTATGATATGTTTGGATAAAACTTTGTTATGTTTGCAATTATTCGTTGGGTATTATGATAGTTATGTAAAGTTATGATGAAATTTTTTGATTAAATTATTACTATAGTTACATGTTAAAAATTTTAATATTAGGTAGACCGAAAGTATATATTTATTTTTGGTCAGTAATGATAATAGAGAGTTATGCTGAATTATTTGTTAAATATTACATGTTTAAGCAAAATTAACATTGATATGTTGAGAGATTATTGCTTGAAAAAAGTGGTGGAACGTTACGTTTTGTCGCGTGTAGTTACATTATTGTTGATTAAGTAACGGAAAACTTTGCTATGTTAGTAGTTTATTCGAACGTAAGTTGTTATAGGTTTATCTTCGTACACAATATTTTAGTTCAGGCTTTATGCTATGTTAGGCTTTGATTAATGTGAAACCTTTAATCGTTAGGCATATTATTCATTGGTCAGTATGATAATTCAGTAAGGGTAATGATAAATTGTCTTGCTATATAATACCATGCTAATGCTAAACATTACATTGATATGTTAGAGAATATGCTCCATAATGTGAATAGGTTACGTTTTGTTACGCTGTGTTAGTTACTTTACTTGTGTAAGTGTGGAAGCTTTGTTTTAATGTTTAAAGTTTTATATTCGTTAGCTTTAAGGTGTGTTAGGTTTGTCCTTGTACATTATATTCTTAGTTCAATTGATGCTATGTTAGATTTATTAATGTGAACACTTTGTACAGTTTAGCAATAATATTCGTTAGGTCCAGTATATAAAGAACTAAACTATTTCCCATCGCTAATTGTTTATCCAAAATGTAAACTCGAAACAAAATCATCGAACTATGAATCAAATCCGACCACAATACTAAATAGTTCAATAGATCATGGAAGACAGTGGAGTGTGCACAGAAGGGACCACCGTGGAGGGGCGGACAAACAGCTCGGACTCTGACCCCAACAACATTTCTAACTTTCACATTAAGCTCATTATAATACTTTAATCAAATTAAACATTAACTTCAAATATTTTATTCAAAGAAACTTATTATTGTTAATGTAATTCGGATAAACACTTAGCATATAATTTTTAAGCACACAATAACTAGATATAATGAGATTTTAAACACCCCCTTAGTTCAATAATAGTTATAGAACCACCTATATTCATTGGGGATATATTGATTAGTTAGGTAGGTTATGAGGAATTTATATGTCTACAAATAAACAAATGTATATAAGTAATATCGTTAATGTAAAAACTTTGTTCCAGTTAGCAATATATTCGTTGGTTCGTATGATAATTGATAGATAGGTTATGATAAATTTTTAAGATAAATACTTACCATGTTAATGTTAAAATTACCATTGAAATATGCTAAGAGATAATTTGGCTGAAAAGGTGTTGAAATAAGTTAGCGTTTTGTACGCTGTAACTTAGTTACTTTACTGTTAATGGATGGAACTTGTTAATGTTAGTAGTTGTTCCTTAAAGGCTTGACTCTATCAACGAGAAGTGGGAAATAGTGTAATCAAGTATTAAAAACGTTTTGAAATTTTTTTTAACATCTAAAGATTTTTCTCTTCTTTTCTTTCTTTTACGAAGCGCAACTTTGATACACACGAGTCATGTTGACACACCTGTGACATGCACTAACTACAACCCTCTACAAGAATTGAGCCGAGTGAGCGTCGCGACAAACGAAGTTAGATAATCTTTGGCAGAAAACAAAACAAAATGGCATCTGCTTAAATATGATCAAATGTAAACAAGCGTCAAAGATCTAGCTGGCGAAATAAATAATCCCAAATTACTCTAGAGCTACATAATGATTTAACACGTTCACGTATGTACAAATTTTGGGCCCACCAACACAGGAGGGGGAGGGCCTCTCGCAGCGCAGGCCACATTCATCGAAGCCAAGGGGGCTCTCGGCAACTCTGAGACCCGCCGACACTGGCCACACGTCCGGGCCTGTTACTGTAACGATTACGTTGGATGACAACCATTCACTACCATACATATTAGAAACCAATACAGACATATTCATCAGTTTATCCAAACGCTTGCAAAGCTTTTTGCCTACACAATTCAATCTGACAACATCTCTAAATATCAACTTATTTTTATTGTTTATTAAATCAAAATTAATAATTGAAAGAACTTTTTCACAGGCATACATGTCAAACCCAATCTGATAAACTGTCTGTACCTTATAATACAACCTATTTACTAATGATTATAGATTTCAATTGTTAAAAGTTATTGCAGCTTTTAGGAAATATGTGCTCGGCATTGGGAGTCATTTGATTGCTGAATGTTAAAAGAATATAATAAACAACCTGACACAATAACCAAATACACTCAATCCCAAAACCCTTTAAATTTAAACGGAGAATAATACATAAACAAACATCAAAAAACTTTGAAAAAATCAGGACAATACGAACAATATCTCGATTTGCATTTAAAATTTATTTTAAAACCTTCAATTTGCAATAAGACTTCGATAAGTAAGGACCAAAAAATGCACTACGCGGGCATCATTAACGCCACATTAAAATCTAACTAAGTATTCATAAATCCAATTAACTATAATTCACAAAACAAGGAAACTTCATCTATTGCTCTCAATCTAAGGAATACCTTTCAGTTAATCACCATGGTGTGTACCAATTACCACACCGAGTCTGACTGTACGTCGACATAAGCAGTGGTAAACGATGATCCACGACAATAAAGAGTGGCCCAAGTCCATCTCAGCTTTTAAAACCAGCGAAAATATACGAAATTTATTCACTGAACATAACAAGATATAGAAATCCTTATTCTAAATCATTTAAAATTTATCATGTGAATCCCAATAATAATGATTACTGAGGCTATAATTACAATAAAACATCCCTACAAACCAAGGAACATTAACTATAAAGTTAAAAGATATCTGTCCATTAAAGTTAAAAGCTCATACATTAGAAGATATTTAGTATAGTAACAGAGTTTAATTAAATTAATTTTATTCATTTTTTACAAACTATGTACATGTATAAAATGTATATCATTAAACAATTTAGTAATCGAAACTGCTGAAAGATGTCAAGAAGGTATTAATACGAAGACGAAAACGGTCAACGGATCTAAACTCACAATCATACAATCAAAATGCCTCTGTACTCTTCATATTATAGAAACTTAATTCTCTAGATTAATATTAAGGAATTAAATGAATATCAAGAAGAAAATATTTAAGGTATTGGAAAGTAAAAATAAAAGATAAAACTCATAGTCAACAATGATATTATTATAATATAATTATAATAAACAATAAGTAATAAGAAACACATAATAAAAATGTAATATATATAATAATAATAATAAAATAATAATATAATATAATAATAATACAATAATCATTGCAATACATAAATATAATAATAATAATAATATATATATAATATTAAATAATAATATAATTAATAATAATTTATTAATAATAATACATAATAATAATAATAATAAATATAATCACATATTTTTCATTATTAGATACTTTTCAAAGTAGTTTCCATCAATACTTATTTTTATCAAAGAAAACTGTTAGATTTTTGACCATTTTATTTTTTTTGTTTAAGCTTTTTTCATAATTCATACTTTAAAAAGTGTAATTATTATTAGTAAAATAAGGAACTTAAATTGACTTATATTTTTGTTGCTAAAATAAGTAAAACATTTAACTGTTGTATTTCACTTATCTCTAACAATAATTTATGATTTTATAATTTCTTATTAAATTTATTATATATTACAGAAGTCCGAAGCTTTGACACGAAATTTTAAAGCTTCCGTATTCTTTATACGAGGAAAAAATTGCTCAAATACGGGGAGGCTTCAGTGACAACTTAGAGATGAGTTTGTATGTTATATCATTATTCATTTCTTGCGCAATATTTGATTGGCTGAGAGTGTGAACATTATATAATAATACTGATAATGTGCTCGCATTTGATCCGAAAAATTTAGAGATTACCTGGGCATGTTATATATTAATATTTATTCATTTTAACTGATCCGCTTTTTCAAGAGCTCATATAATATTATATATATATATTATTATATATATATATATTATATGATATAATTATATATATTATATATATATATATATCTATAATATATAATATCTATATATATATCTATAATATATATATCTACTATATATATAATAATGAAAATGAAAATGAAAATAATTAATGAAATTCTGAAAAAGGATTGATTTATTTTTTTATTTCACTGGTCAGTATCTCCGCATCATAGATGACTGGACTGCTTAGCCACTGATTTTATATATATTATATATATTATTATAATATACTATTATATATATATGTTATAATTTATTATATATATACTAATATATTATTATATATATATATGTAGTTGGCTGAGTAATTTGTTTTTTAGAAAAATATTTCCAAAAATTAGAATAATAAAAACGAAAGATTAAAAATAAAAAATAAACAGGAAAAATCAAATTCATATTAAATTTCAATAAACAACACATTAAACCCGGTCTTCTATGTAAGATATATTTTCTCCGTTAAATTTAGGAACCATACAGACATGTCATCAGTTTATCAACGCTTGCAAAGCCTTTCATGCCTCAAATTCACATCTGAACATATCAAAAAATAATTATTATTAACTTTTTATGACAATATTAAATCAAATTAATGATGACTAGGAACTATTTTACAGGCATAATGTCAAACAAATGATAACTGGTCTGTACCTTAAATTACAAACCTACTCCCAGAAGTATATAAGAATTTCCAATTTGTTAAACATCATATATTAGAGATTATTAAATTGTGCTCGGATTTGGAGTCATTTGATGCTGAAGTAAAAGAAGTTAAACAAGAAAAAGAATAAACTGATAACCCCTTTAAATTTAACGGAGGAAAATAATAAACAAAAACCATCAACAAACTCATTTAAAAACAACAGGTCTAATACGAAACAATATCTCATGATAAGGCATTCCACATATATAAATATTTAGAACTTCTATCAATGCACAAACGAACTTCGAATAAAAAGAGAGAAATGCATTAGGCGGCATTATTACCGAGACACACAATTAAATAACTCAAACGTATTCATTAATCACAATTAAACTATATTACAAATCAAGGAACTTTTTTCCTGCTTCTCAACTAAGGATACCTTTTCAGTTAATCACAATTTTCGTTTACCAATTCGCATGTCCCCGAGTATGACTGCTACGTCGACTATATTGGTTACACCACTAAAAGATTAATCAGATAGGGATTTACACGCACGCTTTAAAAACCCAGTAAAATATAGACATGTTATTTCACTGAACATAACAAGCAAACCTTGTACCTGTATTCTCATAAAATCATTTAAAATTGTTCACACTTATGTTGAAGCCAAACTAAATGCTGAGGACTTATTACATAAAACATTCTCCCACAAACAGGAATTAACTTGAAGTTCAAGTATTGCTAGAGTTAAACTAATATGAAAATACTTAATCTTAAATTAACTTTGTAATTTTATTTTTAAATCTATTTTTAGTTAAAAATGATTCATTTCAATTGTTAGAATCGAAATCTGAAGATGTCTGAGGTTTACGGACGTAACATCATATGGATTACTAATAAATATAAATTATGCTCTTTACTTTTCTTTGCAATTACCTCCTCTAGATTAACTAAGGAAATTAACATGGAATATCAGAAGAAAATATTTAGGGAATAAATGTTCGTATATTTTTAAATATTTAAAGCGGTGTTGGTATGCCTATCTGTTAAATCTTTTAGAATGGTGCTGTAACACATATATGTCGAACGTACAGTCAGGACTCGGGGACATGCGAAATTGGTAAACGACATGGTGGAATTAACTGAAAGGCGTATACTCCTTAGTTGGAGAGAGAAAGAAAGTTTTCTTGTTTTGTATATAGTTTAATTGTGATTTATGATAATTACTTGTAGATTTAATGTGGGCGTTAATAATGCCGCGTAGTCATTTTTCATCTTTATCGAAGTCTTTTGCATTTGAGGTCTAAAATAAGAATTTAATGCTTTTCAGAGATATTGTTCATATTGTCCTGTTTTTTAAGAGTTGTTTGATGGTTTTTTCTATTATTTTCTCCGTTAAATTTTAAGGGTGGTTACAGTTATTCAGGTTCTGTTTAATTCTTTTAACTTCAGCATCAATTGACTCCCAATCCGAGAGCAAATTTATAAGCTCTATATATGAGGTTTTTAACAATTTGAAAAATTTTATATACTTTCTGGGGATAGTAGGAGTTGTAATTAAAGTACAGACCAAAACTATCAGATCTTGGTTTGACATGTATGCTGTGGGAAAAAAGTTCTGAATCATCATTAATTTTGTTTTTTAATAATCCAAAAAGTTAATAATATTATTTAGAGTTGTTTCAGATGTGAAATTGAGGCAAGAAAGGCTTTGCAACGGCTTATAAACTGAATGGAATGTCTGGTTATGGTTCCTAAACTATAGTAGGCTGTCATCACGATATCTTACATAGAAGGCTGGGGATTGAATTGTTGTTTAATTGAAATTTAATATGAATTTGATTTTTCCTGTTTTATTTTTTATTTATTAATCTTCGTTTTCAATTATTCTAATTTTTAGGCAAGTATGTATCTTAAATAAAAAAATGCATTTGCACATTTTAATACAATCTCTGTGAAATGTAACTAAATATTTTAGATTACCAATACAATAAATACCTATACATTCTGTGCTTGTCAATAATAGTCCATAAATAATAATATAAATTAATCTACTAACTAAACTACGTATTACACAATCACAATATTAAATATTATACATAAATATATATCAAGATAGAAGAATAAGCGTCAGTCCATCTATTGATGCGGAGTGTTTCTGAGCGTTCTTCTCTATTTCCAACACTTTTTTCAACATTTCATTATTATTATTCATTTTTCATATATTCATTTATAATTAAATATATATATTATATAATATATATATAATATATATATATATATACTATTATTTATTATTATATATATAGTATATATATTATATATATATATATATATATATATATATTCATATATATATATATGCGCTTGAAAAAAGCGGATCAGTAATGATCAATTCAATACAACGCTACGCCATGTGAATAAACCATAAAATTTTCAGATCAATTGCGAGCAATTATCAAGTATTATCACATGATGCTATCATCTATTAGCAATGCACGTTGTACAAGAAATGCTATAATGATATAACAATAACAACACTTTTATTAAAACTAAAACTTGTGTCAGAGAAGATTTCTCTCAAAGGAAACTTTTAATTTCGTTTCTTGAAAATGTAAAAACCACAAATTATAACAGAAATAAATTACATAAATATTGTTAGAATAGTGGAAATACACATTAAATTTTACTTATTTTGCACGAAAATAAGTCAATTAAGTTCCTTAATTTTAAGCTATTAAATTACCAACTTTTTAAAGTACTGATTATGAAAAAGCTAAACAAAAAAAAAAATGGCAAAATCTAAACAGTTTTCTTTGATATAAATAAGTATTTGATGGGAAAATACTTTGAAAAATATATATATATATTTACTATATATTTTATTATTATTATTATTATTATTATTAATTATATTCATTTATTATTATTATTATTATTAGTTATTATTATTATATTTATTTATTACTTTATTTATTTTTATTTTTTTTTTATTTAATTATTATTGTATATTGTTATTTTTATTGTTCATTTTATTATTAATTATTATTATTATTATTAGGTGTATTATTATTATCTATTATTTATTATTTATCTCATTATTAATTATAATTGATTATAATAATAATACTTATTAATTTATTATTAAATTATTATTAATTAATTTTATTATTATTATAAGTTTTATTTTTTACTTTCCAAATAACTTGTTCATATTTCTTCTGAATATTCATATTAATTTCCTTTATAAATAATCTAGAGAAAATATTTGCAAAAGAAAGTCAGAGGCATACTTTATATTTATTAGATTACCTACCGTTTCGTCCGTAAAACCTCGGACATATTAGAGTTTCGATTTAACATTGAAATGAATCATTTTAACACTAGATTTAAAAATTTAAATTACAAATTAGATCTTTAGACATATTTAGTAATATTCATCCTTATATTTACAACTTAAGGGACAATACGTGCACTTATATAGTATAAAATGATCAATGGTATTTAGAAATGCTACATTTAATGTAATAGCCTACAGCATTTCGTTTTTGGGGTTCACATGTAATTTTCCTAAATGCATATTAATAGATGTACCAATTATACAAACATTAATAAATAGTTGCAGTGAAATAACTGTTAGATATATTTTTCTGGGTTTAATAGCTAGTCAGAATGGTCAATGCCCTATCTGTAATTATAGTGTTGTAACCACAAAATATAATGCATAATAGCACGCTCGTCGATCCAGGAGACATGCAAATTTGCGTAAACTAAATGGTGATTAACTTGAAAGGGCCAATATCCTTAGTGAGAAGCAGGAAGAAAGTTTTCTTGTCTATCTGGAATATCCATATTATATGTAACCGAAATTTTCATGAATATACATTGAAGCATTTAATGTCGGGCCAGTTAATGATTGCCGCGTAAGGATTTTTACCTCTTTATACGACCAGATCTTTCTGAACATATCTCGAGTTTTACAAATAAAATATTACTGCCTATCCGCAGCATATTGTTCGTATCTGATCCTGTCTTATTTCACGAGTTTGGTTGCATCGTTTTGTTATATTATTTTCTACGTTCATCCTTAAAGGGACTGTTATAGTTAATCAGTTTACTGTTATAATCTATATATAACATATAGATCAAATATAGAATCACATCGAGCACAATTTTATAAGACCACAAATATATTATGGTGTTTTAACAATTGAATTCCAAATTAACAATCGTCAAATTTTTAAGGTAGAGTTGTAATTAAGGTACAGACCGTTTTATCAGTTGGTTTGACATTGTATAGCCTGTTGGAAAAGGTTCCATTTCATTATTAATTTTGATTTTAATATCCAAAAAGTTAATAATATTATTTAGAGATGTTTAGATGTGAATTTTGAAGGCAAGAAAGGCTTTGAAGCGTTATAAACTGAACAATGATCAGTCTAGTCATATGTTTAACCTAAACAAAATCTAGCTAAGGTTTTCAATCAAAACGTATCTCTACATAAAGCGACGCATCGAGAACCAGGTCGGAAACTGGATCGCGAAGATATAGACGAGAGCCCCCCGGCAAACCCAAACTTCAATGAGGGCCGGAGAGCCCCCCCACAAAAAATTCGAATACTACTTATATCCAACTTAGATCTACTCTTCAGAGTAAATTTACGAAACATTATTTATTTCCACTAATCTTACGCGTTTACAATAAAATTTTAAAAGCAGAAATGACAAAGTAAAGGTATTTTGTTTCTGCCAGAATTAACTAAACTTCTTTGTCGGCGACGCTACTCGCTCAATCTGTAGTAGGTTGTAGTATAAGATGCAGACATGGTCCAGGTGTTCAACATGACTCGTGCTGTATTCAAAAGTTGCGCTTCGTAAAGAAAGAAAGAAGATTAAAATTTTAGAACCTGTTAAAAACCTCTCAAAAAAAAGAAAAAAAATACCATTGATTAACTAAATTTCCATTACTCAGTAGGAAAAAGTCAAGCCTTTTAATAAGGGACAACTCTACTTAACAAAGTATCCCTTCTTTAACAACAGTTTAAAAGTAACTAACAACAGAACGTACAAAACAGCAACTTATTACCACTTTTCTCAAAGACTATCTCTCAGATATCAAATCAACATGATTAATATTTACATTACATGGTACCAAAAATATTTAACAAAAATTTATCATACCCCTAATCCTAACATTATCATTATATGACCAACGAAATAATGCTCAAAGTAACAAAGTTTTTACATTAACATATATACATTTAATATTATTAATATATTTAACAAAATTACCCATAACCTTACCAAACTATCATAATCCCAATGGAATAATTGCAAACCATAAACTAATCTCATAATACAACCCTAGCTTAAAACACAAAGTTTTACTCCACATAACCAAAATAAGTATCTTTTGAATAAAAAAAAATATACATTAGATAAAAGTCTGATAATAGCTAATATAATAATTATGATAATAGGAGTATCAATAACATCAGTAATAGGAATAATAAGCCCTCCAAATACCCCTCCCACCCACCCTTCCATGATCTCTTGATTGACTAATTGATCTATTGATTCAAGTCATATTATCGAGATAATCATTTTGAGAATAAACTAAGCATATACAAATAAGATTACATTTAACTCCATATAGAAACGAAACATTATTGCTACAACCGTACAAAGTTTTCACAATTAATTTAAAGCTAAACATAGCATCACCAATGAATAGAAAATTAATAGATACAACGACAAACGCCTACAACTTACAGCACGAATAACTGTTAACAACTTAAAACAAGTTCACACTTAACAAAAACGAAATAAAAGTAAACTAACACAGCGTACAAACGTAACCATATATATATATAGTGAAAAGATATTTCATGCAATATATTTCATATTAATTTACTCACAATAGATGATAATAAAAACAAATTATTAAACACAAGAATTTATAATTACACTTTACATAATAATAATACAATAACTACAGGGAAAAGAAATATTTGCTAAACGTAAGTTTTCACATTAATAAAGCTTAACATTAGACCATAACCATGAACTAGAATTAATGTACAACAGACAAACCACTTAAACACCTCTCTCACCTTCAGAACTAACATCACTCCACATTAGCAAAAGATATAGATAATTAAAGATATAAGTAACATAAAGCGATCAAAACCAGTAAAGAATTCAACACTATTTTTAAAGGCATTATCTCTTAAACATATCAATGTTAATTTGCCATTAAACAATGGATATATTAAACAAAATTCAGCATGAACTCTGTACTAATTTATCAATACTGACAATGAATATATACTTTCGGAACAAAGTTTATATTTACATTAAATATCATATTAACTTTTACAAAAAATTCATTCATAACATTTACACTTAAACTATTAAATACCCAACGATATTGCAACATTAACAAGTTTTATCACAAACATATCATAAAAAAATACAAAGTTTTACCGAGATCAACATTTAAAAATTAAGCTCTTTGAATAACAATATCATGCTAAGTGTCAATAGACTTTACTGATATTAAAGTTGTAAAATCAAAAATCAGTAAAAAGTTGCAATGGACTCTCCACTCACCTCCAAACCCCCCCTTCCATGATCTATTGACTATGATCAAGTCATATTTCGAGTATCACTTTAAATAGCATAACATAAAAATAAATTTCTTATATACTGACTTGCAAATATATGCTAGTAACAAGTTTTAACATCAAAAAAGCTAACATATTCTAACCTGAACTACTGAACTATAATGTACAACGACAAACCTAATACAACTTAAGAACGAATAACAGCCAACATCCAATAGCTCTTACAGACCGTCATTACGTCGAGAGGTGGTCATACAAGGAACATATCCTATGCACAGCTTTTTCAAATATATCTGTAACATATCATTGTTATTTTTACCTTACATAGTATATTTAAAAAATTTTATAACCTTACAAATGTGTCATTCATACCAACGAATATTTGCTAAAGTAACAAAGTTTTTCACATTCATTAAGCTTAACATCATAACCTGAACTTAAGAATATAATATACAACGACAAACATAACATACCTCATGTATGAGTAATCTGCTAACATTCACAAAGTTCCCTACTAAATCAACAGGTAAGTAGCTAACAGGGACATACAAAATCAATGTATCCCTACTTTTCCAACAATCAGCAACAGTAAAGCAGTATTTATCTAACAAATCCACTTTAACAAAAAAGTGAGCTTTGCCAACCTATATTGAATATTTGAATTGATCTACCTTCTCAAAGCAAACTCACATTCAAATATAAGTCATTTTTGAACTAGAATAAACTTAGACATTAGAAAAATTCTCGGGCAAACCTAACATTACTCAGCAAAAACTTATTCTAAGACCACGTGTCTAACATAACATCAACAGTTAACACGGTAATATCTTACGAAAATGATAAAAAAAGAACAAATCAGTGTCTTAATTTCACATTGTACATAAGATAATATATTAACAAAACGTAGCAAGAAAATTAAGATAACTAGCATATTCCTAAACACTTACCAATGGAGGATAACCATACAATAGGAATACATACCATTGGACTAGCATAAGACATTACATTTGGAGCTCTGAAATAAGTTCTCACTACCTCATTACACAGCAAACTTCTACCTATCTCCTTTCTAACATATTTCAGCAGCTAAAGCAGTTAAAAGAACTAAAAATTAATATATAAATATACAATGTTAAAGCAACAGCAGAGGTTGAGTTTTGTTGGTTATCAAAGACTTTTTTGGTCCTTGAGAAAGCTCTATTAGTTTTTAAGATAACTCAGCCTTGTAGCTTTATTAAATTATAATAGCTAACTAACTTATTTAAGGCGTTAAAATTGTTAGGAGGTATTGAGGATTAAAAGAGAATAGAGGATAGAGTTGATAAAGGTGAATTTAAGGGAAAATTACAATTTACTTCCTAACACACCTTACATTTTTGATTATAAATTTTGATTTCAACAGCAAATATATATAGGACCGTTGATTGAATATGAAATAAGTCCGCAGTTGTTGTAAGACATTGTAATTTATTAGTGAAATTAAGTGAAAAAATGGATACCAACTTTTAGACAAAAATAACAGAAGATACCATACCGTTATAAGAAAATATATGGCATAAGTTTTTAATATCTAAATAAAATAAAAAATAAGCAAAAATAGAAGAGATATATATGTAGTATATATATAAAATAGTTTTTATATTCCTACCCACTGAAAAGTGGCAATGAAAACCATTGCAATTTAAAAATAATTTAACATTTTTTTACAATCAGATAATTACCTGACGAAGAAAATTCATTTGAACACTTGAACAGCAGCCTGTACAAGAAGGTCTTTCTTTGGACTGATGAGCTGAGAAGTTTCGATCTGTTTAGAGTCAAGATTGACGGTTGGAATTTATAACCTGAAGTTGGAAGGTTGTACAATCTACAATACGCAGTAATCACTATTCATTAATAAACTGAATTTTGATCTTAGAGGGATCAACTTGATCAATGCTAATTTTCTTGTTTTTGACCAATCTCATCTTGACAATTGGAGAGATCACTGCTTTCTTCAGGCTCAGTTTTCCACTTGGAGAGACGAATATGGGTAATAGATAACTCAATGAGTAGAGATGACAAAATAGAAAAATAGTGAACAGTTTGTTCCATCTTCCTTTTTATAACCACTCTGTCTTATACGTCATCACCAACAATGACTTCAGAACTCTTGCCAAAGCAGAGAGCGCTCGTAGGTTTGTTATGTGTGTGACTAATTATAGCAACTGTTGGCATAGCCACGTACATAGGATCTGATAGAGATTATATAATGTTTATAGAGTGGTATTTTGCAAAGAAATGTATACGATGATTATGAGGTAATAAAACTTTCGTGTGAGTTGGAGTAATGGCTAAGTCTTGTTGTGGAGGGAGGAAGTTTTTTTTATCCACTCTATGAGCTCATAAGGCAGTGTGCACCTCTACTTTGATCGATCAATAACGGTGTCTTAAGCCATAAAAAGGCTTCAAAAAAAGGAATTTGAAAAAGAGCACACGTAGACAATTACATACTACGTCTCTTGATCATTGACCTAAGGTTAAAGAGTCATATGAATTGCATCAACATTGGTGATATTTGACAATATTAGGTTGTCTAAACAGTTTGAACAGTAGACAGAAAACAACGTTCCAAGGGAATTGCCACCCTTACTAACCTAATAAGTTTAATATAAAGACGACATCCCTTAACATGTTCGTATCGCATTGCTCTACCAAAAAATGATCCCACCCAACTGGAACAAATTGGAATCTTGTAATGTTTGATATTGCTGATTAATGTTATTGATACGCATATGTTGGGAGAACATATTTGAAGACAAAGATTACTAACAGTATATTTCCACCTTGTTTGAAATTTCCCGGCTATCTGAGTTACAAATTGGAAGTGTGCCATATATATTTGTGAAACATTGGAATGAAAGTAAAACGGATTCAGTGGACATATCTGGACGGACATCAACATGAATAGCTCTGATATTAAGCAGGGAAATTAACCAGAATAATTTTTTGAGTTTCATTATCAAAATTTGTTTTAAAAAGAGATGCCCTTTAAAGTCCACGCCAGTATGCTTCAAAGGGGACGCACAAATTTCACTTATGATGGGAAGATTAGTTCATTTTTGGATTATCTTAGAAGGGTTACTGTTAATTTTTTCATACTATACAGGCTGTAAAACTTCTTTACAGCGCGCTGGCTTGGTAATCAGAAGCCATGAGATCTGATGAATTTGATAGTGGTTTGAACACCCAAGTGTTGACAGTTTTTTGTCTTTTTGATCATAAGATATTTAATTTTAAGTGAGTTGATGATGCCTTGCCAAGAGATTGGATTTATATCACCCATCACATTATATAAAGTGTTCTAGACAATTCTCCCTTTGGACAGATGAAGGCCTTTTATATCTATGAAATAATTACTTTGTTACTTTATTACGTATCGATTTCAATCCTTTTTAGGATTTGGAAGAAATAAATCTCACTTAGAAAAACATGCTGCTGCATTATCTTCAACAAATAGAGTTGGACTTTCTGATCACAATCTTACATCCAGGCCCTTATCTGCTATGAATATTGAATATTTTTGAAGTTACTTTTTTAAAGCCTATGCACACTTGAATAATCTTTAAAATTGTAATAAAGGACTGAGTACTCACCAAGATGTGTAACATTGGTAAAGTTTTTCTTATTTGATGAGACAAACAATTTTAACGTTTCCTTATACACATTTACGCTTAATCTAGGAGAATCCAAGAAGGGCCCTTTACCACTTGCAATTTGAAAGAAAAAATAAGGGTATGTTAACACTTTGGTATACGTCTTGCTGGGTTATTCAGCAAGTAAATTGATGTAATGCATAAACAAGGCACTTTTGTACTCTTGCTCAACTGGATTTTTGATTTGACAAATTTCTTTGAGCTATATTTACAAAAATATTTTTTATTTTTTGCCTCTTATCAAACCCATGAAAGATCAATTTCAACATCTGCAAACACCTTTTTTTGGACTGAACATTAGAAAATTCTGATATATTGATTTGATTCACTTGAAAAATAAACACAGATAAAACTCTAAAGCAGGCAAAAGCCCTAGTTTGGAGGACACCTTGCGTCTGACGAATATCAAATTAAAACTTTGGGGTCAATTTTGAAGTTTACAAAATGATGACTAATCGATAAAATCACAAAATACAAATAAAGTAGCTTTAGGAAGAAGGTGAGTATCTTATTTACAAATACCATGTAATTTATATATCTTTAACATAGAGAAATACCAGGAAACTAAAACATCTGCGGGGACCTTTTCATCCCAATTGAGACCTAATTGCCATAATTTCCTAATCAATAGCCGACTCTTAAAGTTACGGGTAAAAAGATATTTAAAGGATCAAAAACCTGGACACAGCTGATAACAACAATCTTTTGGTATTTGCATCAGCATTAATTGAAATGTTGATAGTTCTTTACCCTATCTGCAATTGCTCAAAATTTAGGCACTACACTTTTCTATCTGTTCCTGATCTTGAACTAATTTCTAACCCTCTCCTTCCATAAGAGCTCTTAATTGATCATTATATAGAAGTCCAACTCTAAAGATGGAAACCACCATCTTCCATTTTTCTGTTGCATTCTTTAAATATTTCCTTTCAATGTTGTGGATCATTGCCACTAATAATTTAAATTTTACAAAAAAATTATTCATAGAATCTGAGTACATGCATCATACTCATAAGACTGAGCATGATGCTTGATGATATAATTGAGGATGAAGGTTGAGGATGTGAAACCAAAACAATGGTTGAGTATCGATAAGCCTTTAATGACCATTACTTTTTCCAAAAAAAGCAAAAAGCGAATGCGGTCTTCGATAGATTTTAAATTAATAGGTTTGAAGGAGGGCTTGTATTTATATCCGATAGATAACAAACACTAGATTTGATCTGAAACGGGAAATAACCATGAACACCACACACCTAACAAGGAGAGACATACAAGAATACTAGCGTCACCAAGACTACATCGAAGCATGACACTCAATTTAAAGAAGATACAGAGCTAGAATTCAGTATCTAAACGAGAAACAGCATTAAACAACAAGGCCTAGAATTTGTTGATATTATGTTCATCAGTTTTCGATAACAAGGATCTGTGCAGGAACCAAATATAAAAAATATATTAATCATACTCAGAACAAGAGGGACGAAGAAAAAAGTAACTTTGAAAAACTCCTACTCCACACAAATAACATACTAAACATCCAGCTAAATTGTTGCTGAAAGACATCATAAAAAATAGAGCATATCTAACTAACACTCCTTATTCTTTCTAACAACATTTTCTGAATCTAATTACAAAGCACTGAAAGAGCAAATCTTACTCAAGTATTCGATAGCGCAACAAAGAGAGAGAAGTCTTAATCTACTCAAATCACCAATGGAAAGATCTAATATTCGTAACTTAATCCGCTACAATAATTGAAAACTACACAAACATACTACAAACTTTGAACTTTTTCAATCTGTTTAAATACTTTCGATTTATTATTTCATGCATACACTTCCTTTATACCTAAGGACTCTAATTTGAACATAGTTTTCTACTTCTTAGCTCTACTTCTGAACAACTCCATAGGATATGGCTTAAGGATTAAAATAAGAATGTAAGGGTTTAAGACTGCATTAACAAAAGTATGGTATATGCAAATGATTTGATTTTGAACATGAATGTGATTATTGATTTGAATAATGATTTGATTATGATTTAGAACAGCTGCTGGTGGATTTGAATTTCTTATTTGATTATTGTCCCTACAATTAATAATATTTCCCCAAATGGCTTTGTAGTGCTATATCTTAGATTAAAAGCCGGTGCCCTGGTATATTGAAATCAATTCTAGTTGAGGGAATACTCTATTTAATCAATGCAATTAAGGCATCCAAATCGAAACATGAGTTATTAGACTCTTTATACAGCTAGAATCGGCTAATTTGAAAGATTTATTTCTCAAATTAAATTTAGAGCTTTATCTACGAACTTAATCTCGGTAATTAATTGAAGATTCCTCATCAACCAAAGAGGAAGGGTGAAAACAAGACTGGTCCTTAATATACACAAGAACTTCTCTTTCAAACTGCGGATGGTAAACCTAAATAGGTTTTTTATCGCATTGAGTGTTTGATGATTCTCAACAGATATATTGAGTTTGTCAAAAAGCACTCTTTTAGAAAGATAGAACCTTTGTGAGCCACAGTCGACTAGGCATTGAACTGAAGCAGAAATTTTTCCTCTGCCATTATTTGAGATTCCAATATAAATTTGTTCGGCTTTTGCTAAAGCTACAGACATCACATTTGTGAGGGTGGAAACTTTTTCTTTGCTTAAAAGAGCTGTAATATGGACTTCTTTCATTTGCAAACTTGGCAACTGAAAGAAAGTTGCTCCTCAAGTCGAATTGATCTGCAGTATGTTTAGTACTTGACCAATTACTATAGACACATTTCATTACATCTTTTAATTCTTAATCATAGGTTGTTGAATAAAACATTGCAATTGATTTACAGGACCTTGGGATGAACAAAACTTACCTTGACTTTGATAACCTTTAGAATTTTAGAAGTGGGAAGAATCAATAACCATGAGAAGCTTCATTCTCCACATTAACTTTCATTAGTATGAGTTTGGAAATTTTGCAAAGCAGAAATTGAATCAGGCCTATTATTAGATTTAAGGACTCATTCGTCTTTTGATTTTCATTAATTTTTAAATTTACAAATTAGGCTTATCCGAATTATTTATTATTTTCTTAAATTGTTGAATAAGTATTATGGGAGGGACTTGATTGAAAATTTTGACCTTTATTTATATTTTGACGTCCTTAACAATCATTTTTAATAACTCATATATAGCTGTTCGAATGATTTGATTTAAATCGAAGTATAAATTGGTATTCAACTTGCGAGTAATTTTCCTTTATTACCAACATTAGGTAATTCTTGATAAATTTTCAATGGAACTTAATTAAGCACTGGCAAGAGCAATGATTTATAGTTTTGATGGCAATAAAGGTAAGTTTATCTTCAATCCATGGAAGATCTATATTATATTTTCGATCTACTACTAGTATACTTAATCCTAAGTAGTAGATATTAAAGGTTATAATCTCAAGTTTATATTATTACATGTCCTTGATATCAATTTAAGTCAACCCCTTGTTCGCATTTATATGTTGGTCAAATTACTGCGATTTTAAAGACATTATTTTTTTATAATTTTCATTCTAATGATGAAACCTTTCGTCATAAAAACTTTTGAGTGCAAATACTCCAAAAAGCTTTAATTATATTATTATTCACTAAATAGAAAGATTCTGAATCAGAGAGTTTGCAAGTATCCTTTAATTTATCTTTATTAAGCCAATCGAAAAGTTTAATATGGATTCACTTAAATTTTCTGATAAATCTAAGAACTCTTAAATTCTTTGAAATGCAGGTTTTATAAGCAAACTTTTCAGTTTCATTGCCTTCAAAGAAACCACAATCTATACCTCCTCTAAGAACAGATTCACTGAAATGAGAACAAGTATTTTTTGGAGGGGTTTTGAATTAATTGATCCCTTTAAAATTTTTAATTCACTTAATTTTGATTTAATCGAGCAATGGTACTGAATCTGACTACAACAACTCCTTATTATGAAGCTCGGGAATGATGGAGTCAATTTCATTATATTATATTTTTTTATTAATATTTGTATACTTTTGTTTAATATATCCTTTAACAAGGACTCTACTTCCTCTACAAGATCTTTTACATAAAAAAAACTGATTTTATTTTATTAATTTATTGTTGGTATACTCTCTATCTGACTAAGATAAATATCTATTTGTGCCTTGAGACCTTGATTAATGACATGGCTTGAACTATAGGCTTAGATTTTTTAATTATCTATCAAAACGGCTTGGATCTCTGGGTCAGACATTTTCGCTGAAATTTGGCAAGAATGACCCAAGGATGATAGATCTTCAGAAAGAAAGATGGAAATATAAGAATTCCACAAAGCAGATGTTGCAGATGATACCAAAGTGGCCCCTACAGTTAGGAATAGTGAAGGACTAGCTTAAGGAATTCCTTAAGATCTAGATAGACTTCTGGAGTGGGCAGATAAGTGGCAAATGAAATTTATATTTAAAAAGTTAAGGTTCTTCACCTTGAGTTACTCAAATAAAAAGTTTTAACTGCAATATGAATTGAGGGATTGGTTGAGTCTGTGGACCAGGAAAAAGAATTAGGTGTGATTTTCAGCAGTAATTTGAAAGTTAGCTAATCAGTGTTTGGAAAGTAGCAATAAAGCAATTTAAATGCTGCGGCATAAATAAATGCAAATGTGTTTACAGAGCAAGGAAGATAAATAAGTAAACTGTATTAATAGCTATGCTAGGCCAGGTAATTAGAGTATTGTGCACAGGTTTGGGCCTCTATTTAAGAAAGACTTTAGATATGTAGACGGAGTGAATGTAGACAAAACAAGGATGAATTCTGGGTATTTGAGGGTAAGAGCTATGAGGAGAGCTGATGGAGTTAGGAATGTTTTCTGTAGACAAGCGATTTTCTCAAAGACAGGGACCATAGATACAACGTCTACAAATATTTTACTCTATTGATAATACATAGACCATATAAATTATTTATAGTAGGAATGGGACAGAGTTCCATCATAATAAGAATTCAGAAGAAGAACTCTAGTGTAAGAAAGCATGCCTTCAGTAATAGGGTTGTTAAATTTTGAATAGTCTGCACAGGAGGTTGTTGAGTGTGACCTCGATCTGCAATTTAAGAAAGGGTCTAAGATTCGTTTCACTGGATTGGAGTTGGGTATAATATAATTATTGACGAAGCCAAATTGGGCGGGTTTTTAGTTATAGTTATATAATGTTATAATGCATGTGTGACCATAACTTAGTTATTAATGCACGTGGATGGTTTGGGTATTACATATTTAATATATCATTAGTTTTGGACTAAGCCAAATTGGGCTGGATTTGTAGTTACAACAAATTGAAAAGCCTAGGGTGCTTTTGTGGATTTAGCATGAGCAATGCTTTGGGGTAGTAGGGTTGACTGGGACAGTCTCGGCAAGGCCATGTTGCTTATTACTGTCTCTATATTTTTAATGTCTTAATGTCTTAAATAGCCACCACCAGGCCAAATTATTTGATTTGAATTTTGAAAAGCCCTATTAGACCAATAAAAACAAAAAATTATGAAGTTGAAATCAAGATATCTAGGCCTAGAATGCCTATCTTTAAAATTGAATTTTTTGAGGAAAACAATGAGATATGGCCTACCACCAGGCAAAATTATTTGATTTGAATTTTGAAAAAAAAAAAAAAAGGACCACAAAAAAAAAAAAAAAAAACAAAACAAATTTGAGGTTGAAAATGACCTAGGCCTACTAGGCTAAGTTTGAGCTTGAATTTTTTTAGGAAAATTACTAATGGAATGGTTAGGCAATGTTTGCATTGCTTATCATAACTCTCATCCAAATTTTGAATTAAATTCACCTAAGACTAACTAAACTTAGACAAAAACACCATTTTAGTCTCCGATAGCCCACGTGGCTTACTTACCGTCATTCTATATTTTTTAATGTAAATAAACCTTATTTTAAAATGATATTGACCCTATAATACACAAAATATCGAAAACTGCTATAAGCTTCGAAGATAGTTTGATTATAATTTGCAATATTGCTAGCACGAGCAAGAACTTGCAACTAACCCGTTCGCTGAGATAATAGATAATAGATTACACAATTGAAACAAAAAAGTCTTTGAATGATAAAAACTAAAAAATTAAATACTATAAATATCAATCTTCTGGTAACTATAAGTATTACATTCGAGTTTGTTGGTTATAAAGGATTTTTTGGTCTAGTTGCAGTTGATGTTTTAAGATAACTCAGCCTTGTAGCTTTATTAAATTATAAACTAAACTACACTTATAGGTTAAAATTGTAAAGGAGGTATGGATAAAGAAAATGAGGTAGGTTGATAAGGTTGCGAAAGGTTAAATTTACAATTATTACTCCTATACAACCTTCATTTTTGAATTAAATTTGATTTCACAACACATTATATAGGACCGTTGTTGAATTTAAAGTAAGTCCGAAGGAAGAAAAACACATTTGTTAATTTTTTAGTGAACTCTAACGTGAAAAACTGGATACCACATGTAGACAAAATTATAAATTCCGCTAAAACTAATAACAGAAGATACCATAGCATAAGAAATAATTATACTAATAGTTTTATATCCTAATAAAATACTATAAGCAAATTTACTAGATATATATATATTTATATAATAGTTTATTATAACAGTTTATCTAGCAAAATTCTTAACAACAGTGTGCCAACACTATCAAAAGATACCGCATCTTGAACTTGAAGTGATTACTAATTCATCCCAAATGTCCTTACATATCAAATAACATCATACTTGAAACTATGAATAAACTGCGGACATTAACAAAGTTCTCTGTCAAACATCATAAAAATAACCTATCGATAACGATCATGAAATAAACGCTAACACTTAACTATACATACCTAAAACGAAACAATTACGCAATTACACTTCAGAGTCGTTCAGGATTAACACGGAATAGGCTTATCATTAGAGTTTACTTTCATGCTTATACAAAAGCTTTCACGAAGGCGCTCACTCAAACAAAATCTCAATCTTAACTATTCACAACGATATAAAAAACAAATATAATAATTAAATATACAATTGTGTAACTACATAAGCCTTACCATGGGTTTTGTTGATTATTCAAAGACTTTTTTGGTCATTGGAAGCTCTGATAGTTTTTTAAGATAACAGGCCCTTTTTAGGCTTAATTAAAATATAAACTACTACTTTTAGGTTAAATTTGTAAGGTGAATAGGAGGTAAAGAGAATAGAGGGTAGTTGATAAAGGTTGAGAAAGGGGAAATTACAATTTACCTACCACTCCATTTACATTTTGATTTTAAAAATTTTGATTTCACAAGCACGACAAATTAGAGGACGGTTTTGAATTTGAAGTAAAGCTCGTTGTCATTGATTTTTTAGTGAAAATTCTGGACAATTAGCCTATAGCACAAAAATATAAATTCAACTAAAACTAATATACTGTAGCTATATAGCTAATAATAGTTTCTATATCCGAAAATAAAATACTATATCCTAAATAAATATAAAATGAGCAAAATAGAAGATATAAATTGGAATATATAATAGTTTTTATAACTATTGTGGTGACGAAGTCAGGTTAAGTCCAAGTCCCAACTTACTCGAAGAACACCCAGAGATTGCATGAAGACCATCTCGGGGTCCCCAACAGGGGGTGTAAGCGGTAAGAAAACAGCCCAAAGGGTAACCGTTATTGAGATCAGTAGGTGAGCCTTATTTTGGTACCTAGTGATTTTTTCCTTTACAACCAGATAAGCAAACTTCCCTAATAATAATAACGATTATGTTAGTGCATTTACATCTAGACGTTATAATATTCTAATCTAAATCACGGTACTAAAATAAAAAAAAAAAAAGAAAGTAATAATATTTTTATAGTTGGCTTGACTGGGACAGTGGCTTCTTACTGTTTTTTGTTTCTAAAGTTTCTAAAAACTAACTTAAATATTAATTACAATCTAATATACATAAAAAATTAATTTTCAAAGAAAGAATATATGCTTTTAAATAAAACATAATATATATAATTTTGATTTAAAAGGTACTACAAAAAGAGTTTCTATCTTGTTAAGGAGTTTTCTTCTTATATTAAAAATACGCTAAATTGTTTAAAAAATTTGCAGTTGGAGTGTAAAATAATCACCACAGACCGAGTTTTAACTAAGTCTCCCCATCTCGATTAACTCAAAGTAAGATGCAATTAACTAGGTTAAAGTGTAAAAAATATAATATAAAATAACAATTACTATAGGTTTTTAGAGGTCGATACGCATATGTGACCCTTTGCTTTCTCTAATTTTTCTTATGTTTTTATGAATGAAAAATGTATTATATTTCTTTTCAATTTTAGTTTGTAAGCAAATATATAAATAAATATTTATTTTAGTAACTGTTGGCTATGAGCAGCAACTCTTTATTGCCCTTGGCAGTGTTATTGACCGTTTCTTTGTCATGTTTGGGTTACGGCATTAGGCTTATATGAAAAAAAATATATAATAGCTATATGTTTGTACCCCCATATCTACCCTCTGCATTAATTCGGTTGATTTTGCTTACATTAATCTTAAAACTGAATTTAATCTTTAATCTCTCACTATATAAGTTATTGTGCTTAAAAATTAAGTTGTTTGGCTTTGTATACTTTTTAAATGAAAGTGCAAATATTTGGGTTTTGCAAATCGGCTTCAAGAAGGATACCCTATATACATATCCTATGTTGACAATCCCTTTCGTAAGGCCATGTTCCGTAAATTTATATATTATTTTTGGTATTTGTGGAGAACTATTGACTGATTCATGTAAATACTGTATTAAAACTAAAAACCTTTAATTTACAAAAATGGTTTTAAAAAATTATTTGAAGTTTTTTCTACTCATTTTCATTTTCGTACACTTTAAGTTTATATTTTCAATATTTTTTTAAAAAAATGATATGAAAATCATGACAATTGGGCATAGTTTTGTTCCTGTAGTAGGTATGAAGAAACACTGTTGAAATGTGTTTCAGATTATCCATACATGGATATTGATATTTTATTATTGATTTTTGGTAATAGTTTTGCTGAGGTGAATAAACTTTACGTAACTATTGTATTAAAACTATAAACTTTTAATTTACAGAAATGGTATCAAAAAATTCTTTGAAGTTTTTTTTACTGATTAGCATATATTATAAATGCATATTTTTAATAAAAATATGAAAAATTAAGCTTCAAAAAAAAAAAGTTGACTAATTTCTGCGTTTTTTTAGGAATAATACCATCAATGGGTAAATATCTAGTTTTTGATCCAAATATTTTCTGAAAAAATTTTCTAAGTTTAAAAAAATTTCTAAGTTCAGAAAAGTTAAGTTTAAGTTTTTTAAGAAAATTGTTTAGTGACAAGCTTCTGAAATAATTCCAGAAGCTTGCCGCTAAAGAATTTTCTTAAAAAACTTAACAACCTTTCTGAACTTAGAAATTTTTTTTGAACTTAGAAAATTTTTTCAGAAAATATTTAGATCAAAAACTAGATATTTACCCATCAGTGTTTGTTTCTGATATTTTCCGATTATTTATATATCGATAAAAATAATTTTCTTTCGATAATTTTTTTACGATTATCAAAGATTCAATTGAACCATAGTACATTTATACTGTGATTGAATATACCAAACATAGTTAATTAAATAAAAAATAAAAAGATTTGTTAAATTATTTTTTGTACAATAGAATATAAAAAAATAATACTCTAGATATATATATATATATACCGTCGTAAATATATATATACTTCAGAAAAAAAAGTGCAATTTTTGTGTTTAAGTAAGTGTAACTTAAAAACTATAATACTTACATTTATAGTTATAAAATATGGTAATGAAGTATGGGTATTTGCCAATCATTTAATGTAAGTAAATCAAAAAAATATTAATAATAACTATTTTTAAAATTTTTTTTAAAATAAAAGTAATTTTTGCTGGGGCAATCTCAGAAAACCTAAAAAAATATAAATTTTACCCACTTTTGGTTGACACTAGCTGAAATAAGCTTCCCTAACGTGGTAGTAGTAAGTAAGAATGATAAATTAGCATTGCCAGATTTAGCTGATTTTTAGTTAAATTTGGCACCTTTGGCAACTCTTTAGCTACTTTTTGTTGTTGTTGTTGTTGGGTATGTTTATATGGGTTTCTGATGCCCCCGAGTCGATTCCCGTAGTTACTGAGTCGATTGGCAACCCCAGTCAAGGGTTAAGGGGGGGTTGAGCCCCCCAAAACCTGGAAATGCTCGTAGAGGGATGAAATTTGATGAGTGCATAGAAGAGAATGAATGAAATAGAGTCCTGATGTTAAGTTAAGTGATGGAGCACATGTACCAGAGTCAGAGCCAGAGCCGGAGCCAGACTGGAATTCTGGCTCCAGCTGTATATTAGGTCAAATGAGATGTCTTTATATGTTTTTAATGATGTAGGTCTCTAATTTTAGGGTTCCAAGACCCTCAAATGAGCCTGGACCTCCTGGAGTGGGGTTCCAACTGAAAAGCACAGAGTGCATGGCAGAGAGGACAAAGGAAGATGGAATCGAATAAAATTCTGAAATTGCCCCGGGTTTTTAAATGTTAAATAACTTCTTAATGGAAGATGCTATCAATATGTGGTTTACATGTATACATACCTTAAAGCCTGATTTGAAAAAGACAGAGTGGTGAAATTTTTGAGTTATTTTTCAATTTTGGTACACAGACCTTATAACATAAAAATTAAAATTTTACAAAAACTGATTTGAAAGGAAAATAAAACATATCTTGCTTATTTATATATTTAAAAAAAAAATTTTTTTTTGCAGGTCACTGCACCTGTTAGTCTGCTACAACTTTTATTAAAAAAAGTTTTTTGTAAAACTTTTAGTTTTTTTGTTAACACTCAAAAACTAAAAATTCTGAAGTTGCCCCATAATTCTGAAGTTACCCTGCTTGACGATTATATATATATATATATATATATATATATATATATATATATATATATATATATATATATATATATATATATATATATATATATATATATATAATATTAATTATAAATAATATAATATAATATATAATAAATAATATGACAGATATATATATATATAGTTATATATATAGATATATTATATATATATTATATATATATATATATATATAATATATATATATAAATATATATATATATATATAATATATATATATATATATAAAATAGTAATTGTTACCCAGAGGGTTGTCACCCCTGATTTTTATAAAAATAATAATGAAGAATAGTGAAAACGAAAATTGTCACTGTCTTTAGGAAAAAAAGTTATAGCTTTGCCAATATATTAAAACTCACATAGGCTTTTCTTACAGTAGGCCGCCATATTTTCGCACATTGTGAAATTGATGACATAGAAAACTCAAGAATTTTTTCAAAGAAAATATTTTTTTGATATATAGCTATATATATATATAAGAACATAAGAAATATAGGGACAGTAAAAAGCCACATGGACCTATCGAGACTGTCCCAGTCAACCCACTAACCAAACATGCTCTCATGCAAATCCACAAAGCACCCTAGGGCTTGTCAAATTCATGTAACTAAAATCCACCAATTTGGCTTAGTCGAAAAAAATGATATATGATACCCAAACCATCCACATGCCATAATAACTAAGTTATGGTCATACATGCAGTATAACATTAATAACTACTATAACTAAAAACCAGCCAATTTGGCTTCGTCTAAATATACTATATGATACCCAACCCATCCATATACCTATCCAACCCTTTCTTAAATGTTGCCATCGAGGTCACACTCAAAACTTACCGTGGCAACCATTCCTTTAACAAACTCTATTACTGAATACTGCTTTCTTATATCAAAGGCATTGCTTCTTCTTAACTTTTTCTTGTTATGCCCCCTGGTCTCCCATCCGTGCTCTTACTATGAAGAATTTATTGGTCTCTGTATTATCAATAGATATAAAAATTTTGTAGACTTGTATCATGTCCCTCTGAGAAATCGCCTTTCTACAGAAAAAGAAAACATTCCTAACTCTTTCAGCCTCTCCTCATAGCTCTTACCCTCAAACCCAGAAATCATCCTTGTTGCTCTATGTTGCACTCTCTCTAGCATATCTAAGTCTTTCTTTAAGTAAGGGGCCCAAACTTGTGCACACATATTCTGATTAGGACATTAGGAATTATAGAGACCAGTAAAGCCACATGGCCTATCGAGACTGCCCCAGTCAACCCACTTCCCGAAACTCTACTCATGAAATTGCACAAAGGACCCTAGGGCCTTGTCAATTTGTTGTAACTACAAATCCTACCAATTTGGCTTAGTCAAAACTAATGATATATAAATATGATACCCAAACCATCCACATGCATTAATAACTAAGTTATGGTCACACATGCCATCTAACAATAACTGCTATAACAACTAAAACCCTGCCAATTTGGCTTCGTCAATATATTATATGAAACCCAACCCATCCATAAACGAATCTAACCGTTTTCTTAAATGTTTGCAAATCGAGTCACACTCAACGAACCTCCTCTGGCAGACTATCGCAAAAAAATTTAACAAAACCCTATTACTGAATGCATGCTTTCTGATAATCAAGATGGCATGCTTCTTTAGTATTCCGGTTTTATTTAACCCTGGTCTCCTGTCCATGGTCTACTATGAAAAATTTATTTGTCTCATGTTATCAATAGATTGTAAATATTTGTAGGGACTGCTGTATCATTGTCCCCTCTGAGAAATCGCCTTTCTACAGAAAAAATTTCCATAACTCCTTCACCCTCTCCTCATTAGCTCTTACCTCAAACCCAGAAATCATCCTTGTTGCTCTACGTTGCAATCTCTCTAGCATTATCTAAGTCTTTCTTTAAATAAGGGGCCCAAACTTTGCACAATACTCTATTACTGGCCTAACATAGCTATTATACAGTTTACTTATTACTTCCTTGCTCTGTGTAAACAACATTGCGATTTATTTATTCCCGCATCTTATTAGCTTTATTTCTAGCTTCCAAACATTGATTAGCTACTTTCAATTACTGCTTATAATCACACCTAAATCTTTTCTTGGTCACAGACTCAAGCCACTCCCCATTCATTTCGTAGTTAAAACTTTATTTGAGTAACCTATGTGAAGAATCTTACACTTTTTACTATTAAAATTCATTTAGCCACTTATCTGCCCACCCAAGAAGTTTATTCAAGATCATTTTGAATCTTTATGCATCCTTCACTATGCCTAACTGAGGTGGCCACTTAGTATCATCTGCAAACTTAGGAAACCTTGCATTTAAGTCCCTGCAGTTAATCATTTATATATATGAGGAACAATAGTGGCCCCAGCACTGAACCCTGTTGGACACCACTCTTCACTATTTCCCATGATGATTTATTGCCATTTAGTTGTACACACTGTTTTCTATTTCGCAACCTCTCTTTTATCCTCCCAATTACCACTCCACCTATACCACATTGCAATAACTTTTTCATCAGCCTTATGTGGGGAACCTTATCAAAAGCTTTACTAAAGTCTAAATATACAATATCAACTGGATCTCCTCGGTCAATGCAGTCAGTAATGTATTCCAAAAATTCTAAAAGGTTTGTCTGAAATGATCTACCCTTTCTAAAACCATGCTGGAGTCATACAAATTACCCAATACCTTTTTATCTTCTAAATATTTCTCTATTATGACTTTCAGTAACTTTTCAGAACCTACAACCAGAGATGTTAAAGGCTAACTGCCTAAATTTCCCAAATCTTCCTTTAACTACCTTTCTTTATAAATAGGCACAACATATGCTGTTTTTCAGTCATCTGGTAACCTCACCAAATTGTTATAGATCGCTTAAAATCAAATTACAGTGCCTTTGGCAATGCTAAAACTAACCCTCTTCAGAATTCTACCCATATATACCCATCAGGGCCTGCAGCTTTACTTGCGATCAATATGATCTAATAAACGTTTAATTATCTTTGGACATCAAATTTCAAATTCGTAATCTATTTGTTACATGCATTACAAGAACCTTTAGTCTCTGAACTATTATCTAATCTTTCCTCTTGTAAACACTAAAGCAAAATAAGCATTGAAAATGTTGACCAACTCCTTATCTGAACTCACTAAATTTTCATCAATTTAATTGGACCAATTTCCTATTCTTACTTTTAAATTTATAAAAGCTTAAAAAACTTCTTCAGGTTCTTATTACTATTTTTTTTCTTTTTTTTTTTCCTAGGGTAAGCGGGGGTACTATTCCTGGCTAAATTAATTTCTGCCTCTCTCTTTGCCTTTCTATTGATTGGTTAAATTCTTTCTATTTTTCCTTTAATTTTCTAAATCATCTTCCCCTATTTCTACCCTTGAATATTTTTAAAAACATCTACGCTTTTAATTGATAATTTCTCTTATATATCTACTCCACCAAACAGGTTTTCTTCTTTCGCCCACCCTAATGGTTTATCTTTAAAACATTACTGACTGAATATTCATTAAATTTGTTTAAAATGTTCCCACATGATTAAAAAACAGTTTTGGTCTTTAAACTCTTTTATCCCAGGTCAGTTATACTAAGCATGTCTCGAAATTATGGTGGAAAAATCGCCATTTCGGAAATCTAGGGTTTTTTCCTTATTAGCTTGCAATTTGGGCCCAAATATCACATTCATATTAAATCTAATTATATTATGGTCACTAAGTCCTAAATTCTCCTCAACTCTAAACTTCATCCACCATACTTTCATCATTATTTAATATTAAGTCTAATAGTGCATCGTATCTTGTGGGTTCTTGGACCATCTGGGTCAAAGAAGTTATCTAGTATTACAATTTATGAATGCAGAACTACTACAGTCCATATTAGACAAGGAATCCCAAGTGAATGCCAGGAAAATTAAAATCACCCATTAATGACTATACCTGTTTCATTACTGTGGCATGCTGTCTCAATTTCTTTCACCAATTTCAGCATCTAATTCTGGACTCTGGCCAGGCAGGTCTATAAAATGCCCCTATTCAATAATGATTTATTGTATATAAGGATATCTACCCACACTGATTCAATATCATGATTAATTTAAAGTCAGTCATTAGTACAGATTGAATATTGCCTTTTAACATAAAGCGCCACACCCACCACCCTTCTTTCCTTTACACTGGTATAAATAAAGTTGAATATTCGTCTATTTCATATTACTGAAAGGAGTCTCCATACAGTTCTTCATTAAACCATGCCGCAGTTATGCAAATAATGTCTAGATCCTCATTTATGGTATAACTAATCAAGCTCATTTTTTTATTCTAAGGCTATGAGCATTGTGTAAAAACATTTGATTACTCAAAATTTGCTGTTTATTTTTATTTGCTATCATCATTATTTAACCTGTAACACATTAGTTTTATTTATCCCCCCTATTACAGTTACCATTGCTATTATTGATATCCAGATTTGTCCTATCACCCCAACTTTACCTAGTTTTTTGATAGACAAGTCTCCAAACTGGCACTGAAAAGCTCAACACCTCTATGACCCAAGTGAACTCCATCTTCTGCAAAAAGATCTTTGTCGAGAAATTTTCTCCACAAATCCAAAAACTTAATATTTTCTGAAAAAATTTCCTAACCATTCATTTACACCTAAATCCCTGCTTCCCCATTCCTGACCTGCACCTAACCTAGGTAAAATCCCAGAAATCATGCACCTTCTTCCACTAGCTCTCATATTCTGAATCAATCTCCTATAATCTGCTATTAATTCTTTTAACCTTCTATGCCCTATAATATCTTTTGTACCCACATGCACAATCACATTTGAATCAAACATTTGTAAACTCAATCTCTATCTGTTCTATCCACAATTTCACTCACTCTGGCACCTGGATAACATACTCTTATTTGTTTCCTTCTATCCGTACTTTGAAAAGTCCTACCTAGGTATTGTATCATAGAGTCTCTAATTAGCATAAAATTTGAAAACTCAACATTACCATTAGCCCTCTCTCATCCCTCTCCATCTGGAAGACAGTCAAACCTGTTACTGCAGGTCACAACCTGACTGACTTTCGAGATTCTAATCTTGTTACTTTTACTTTCTATGACACTCATTCATCTGCAGACCTATTAATTACTACTTTAGCCCTTTCCCTCTCATCTTCCTGCCTAGGTAAATCACTAGTCTTCTCTACCCCTGTAGCCTACTCCCTCCTAGTCTTGACATCCCTAATAACTTTTTTCCTAACACTTCCCTCCTTCTCAACTCAAATACTTCTTCTTTCAATCCATGCGTATTTTCACTCAGTCTTGCAATCTCCTTCCTTAACAACACATTCTCTGCATTCAAAACACAAACAGGGCAGCTATTAACATGTTCTCCTCTCACAGTCCTACAGCTATCATGCAGAGCATACATACTTTAAATTATTATTAGCTTACTAACCTGTACCTATTATTTTACCCAAGACTACAGTGTAAATATCACTAAAGCCTAAAAGAAATAAACCTACTCTCTTTAAAATAGGTTAAAAATTTAACATTATTTTAGCAGCTAGGCCAGGGATAATATAAAAAGTTTATAATGGTAGGCTTAACTGTAGTCTGTGACTGGAAAACCTAATTTAATTTAATTTATCCACTAAATTAAGTAAACAATAATAAAAGACTTTGTATTTAAATACAGAAAGTCTATTTAAGAATCCAAATAAACCCAGACACAGAAAACAGTAAAACTCTTACTTATGTTAGCCTAGGGTTAGGCTATCAAATTTAAATTATCACAAAATTAATATAACAAATGTTAATGACTGTAGTTATATACACAGCAAGTAGTGTTAATTAAAAACACAACATAATTTGTTACTAAATTCACTTTCAATACACAATATATTAATAATTGGAGAGCAAAAATTAACACAACTTCACTCACTGGTCACTCATAATAAATATTATTGGCCTAACATAGCTATTATATAGTTTACTTATTACTTCCTAACTATTGTAAACAACATTGTGATTTATTATGCCCAGCATCTTATTAGCTGTTATTCCTTGCTTCCAAACACTGATTAAGCTTACTTTCAAATTACTGCTTATAATCACACCTAAATCTTTTTCTTGGTCCCACAGACTCAAGCCAATCCCCATTCATATTTTAGGTTAAAACTTTTATTTGAGAACCTGGGAAGAAACCTTACACTTTTTACAATTAAAATTCATTTGCCACTTATCTGCCCAACCAAGAAGTTTATCAAGATCATTTTGAATCTTTATGCATCCTTCACTATTCCTAACTGAAGGTGGCCACTTGGTATTAATCGGCAAACTTAGAAACCTTGCCATTTAATTCCCTGGTCTAAATCATTATATATATGTGAGGAACAATAGTGGCCCCCAGCACTGAACCCTGTGGGCCACCACTCTTCACTATTTCCCATGATGACTTATTGCCATTTAGTTGTACACACTGTTTTCTATTCCACAACCACTCTTTAATAAAACCATGTACCACTCCACCTATACCACATTGCAATATCTTCTTTCATCAGCCTTATGTGGGAACCTTATGAAAAGCTTTGCTGAAAGAAGTTCTAAATATTATAATATCAACTGGGATTCTTCCACGTCAATGCATCAGTAAGAATGTCCAATAAATTCTAAAAGTTTTGTCTGACATGACCTACCTTTTCTGAAACCGTGCTGGGAGTCATACAATACCTTGGTATCTCTTCTAAATATTTCACTATATGGACCTTTCAGTAACTTTTCCAGAAACTTTTACCACCAGAGATGTTAAGCTAACGTTGGCCTATAATTTCCCAAATCTTCCCCTTTACTACCTTTCTTATAAATAGGGACAACATATGCTGTTCCTGTCATCTGCGTACCTCACCAAATGTTATAGATCACTTAAAAATCAAATAACAGTGTCTTTGCAATGCTGTTACTACCCTCTTTCAAAATTCTGCCATATATACCATCCGGGCCTGCAGCTTTACTTGGATTAATATGGTCTAGTAAACGTTTTTAATATTCTTTATGTCAAATTAAAATTCTTAATATTTGTTCATTCATACAAGAACTATTAGTCTCCAAACAATTATCTAATCTTTCCTCAGTAACACTGAGCAAAATAAGCATTGAAAATGTTGACCAACTCCTTATCTGAACTTACTAAATTTTTATCAATTTTAATTGGACCTATTGTCCTATTCTTATTTTTAAATTTATAAAAGCTTAAAAAACTTCTTCAGGTCCTTGCTAAATTAATTTCTAAATTAATTTCTGCCTCTCTCTTTGCCTTCTTATTGACTTGGTTATGTTCGTTTCTATTTTTCCTATAATTTTCTAAATCATCTTCCCTATTACATCCCTTGAATATGTTTAAAACGATCTATGCGCTTTTCATTGATTTTATCTCTTATCTCTCTATTCCACCAAACAGGTTTTCTCTTCGCTACCCTAATGGGTTTATTTTTAAAACATACTGACTGAATATTCATTAAAATTTGCTTAAAACGTTTCCCACATGACCAAAAACAGTTTGTCTTTAAAAAACTCTTATCCCAGGTCGAGTTATAGTAGCAGTTGTCTCGTAATTTGGTAAAATCGCCATTTCAGAAATCTAGGATTTTTTCTTTATTAGCTTGCAATTTGGGCCCAGATATCACATTCATATTAAATCTAATTATATTAATGTCACTAAGTCCTAAATTCTCATCAACTCTGATCTCATCCACCATACTTTCATTGTTAGTTACTATTAAGTCTAATAGTGCATCGTGTCTTGTGGGTTCATGGACCATCTGGCTCAAAAAGTTATCTTAGTATACAATTTATAAATACTGAACTACTATGGTCCGTATTAGACAAGGAATCCCATTGAATGCCAGGAAAATTAAAATCACCCATTATGACTATATATACCTTTTTCTTTACTGTGGCATGCTGTCTCAATTTCTTTCACAATTTCCGCATCTAATTCTTGACTCTGGCCAGGAGGTCTATAAAATGCCCCTATTCTATATGATTTATTGAACATAAGGATATCTACCCATACCGATTCAATATCATGATTAGTTTTAAAGTCAGTCATTAATACAGATTGAATATTGCTTTTAATATAAAGCACCACACCCCCACCCTTCTTTCCTCTACGCTGGTATAAATAAAGTGAATATCCGTCTATTTCATATTCCTGAAAGGAGTCTCCATATAATTCTTCATTAACACATGCCTCAGTTATGCAAATAATGTCTAGATTCTCATTTATGGTATAACTAATCAGCTCATCTTTTTTATTTCTAAGGCTATGAGCATTTATGTAAAAGCATTTGATATTCGAAATGCCGTTATTTTTATTGCTAAAATCATTATTTGAACCTGAACAACACTTAGTTTTTATTTTATATCACCACTATTGCAGTTTTTACCATTGCTTATTAATTGTATCCAGATTTAGGCCTATCACCCCCAACTTTACCTAGTTTTTTTTGATTAAACAAGTTTCTCCAACTGGTGCTGAAAAGCCCAACACCTTTACGACTCATGTGAACTCCATCTGCTGCAAAAAGATCTTTATTCAGAAATTCTCTCCACAAATTCAAAAACCTAATATTTTCTGAAAAACATAATTTCCTAACCATTTCATTACACCCAGAGCCCTTACTACCCCATTCCGACCTGCACCTAAACCTAGTAAAATCCCTTGAAATCATGCGCCTTCTTCCACTAGCTTTCATCTTCTGAATCAATCTCCTATAATCTGCTATTAATTCTTCTGACCTTTTATGTCCTATATCATTTGTACCCACATGCACAATCACATTTGAATCAACATTTGTAGAATCAATCTCTCTATCTATCCTATCCACGATATCACTCACTCTGGCACCTGGATAACATACTCTCAATCGTTGTTCTTTTTATTCTTTTGAAAAAAGAACATCCTTTTCTATTTAGTTTATAAGATTTAGTAATGTATCAGTCTTCCCTTTAGAAAACTCAACATTACCATTGGCACTCTCTGATCCCTCCCCATCTGGAAGACAGTCGAACCTGTTACTGCAGGTCACAGGCTGACTGACTTTCGAGATCCTCATCTTTAAATTATTATTTCTAATTTCTATAACTATATTCATCTGCAGACCTATTTTCAACTACTTTATTCTTTTCCCCCTCATCTTCCTGCCTAGGTGAATCACTATTCCTGTCTACCCCCTATATCCCGCTTCCTTCTCGCCTCGACATCCCTTCCAACTTTTTTCTTGACACTTCCCTCCTTTCTCAACTTCCAGCCGGAACCTCAATTTTTTGGAAGTTCCGGTTCCAGCCGGAACTAACCGGAACTTTCTACTTTTTCAAATGTCTTTCTTAATAAAATTCAGTAATTGATTTGTCATTTACTCAGTTATGATTATGCATAAAAAATAATATTGAAAATTGATAAATGTAAACAAATATCATGATAAAATGACCTCAACTCTATAGTTTCGAAAACTTTAAATAGCTTTAATGCTCTAGAACGGAGTTGGGATTTTTTTTTATTAGAGATTTTTTGATTTTTTTTTAATTTTTTTTAGACATTGCTTTTTTAATTAAGACACAGATTGCTTTTTTAATTATTATTATAAAATTAGTTAATAATCCAATTATTACCTAATTAATAATAAGTTTAGTAAATATAATTATTTAGTTTAATTAAGATATAAATTATATATATAATAATATATATATTATATTATATATATATATATATTATATTATATATATATAATATATATATAATATATAGATATGATATATATATAATATTATATATATATATATATGATATATATATATATATATAATATAATATATTTTTTTTGAGTTAGTTGTACAGGACCACCACGGCTCACAATGAAAGCGGCCACACTGGGCTGAAAAATCAGAACCATGGGAGGGCCCTGTCATATATATGGTTTCAAATGTCGAAAGAAAAGATTGATTTGGTGAAAGTGAATATTCAGTCAGTCCGAAAAATAAATAAAAAACTAAGAAAAGTTTTATCCTTGTATTGTTAGATAGACTTAAGATTGCATAAACAAAATCAAATGCTATAAAGAATATTGTTCACTTCTGAAGATACAAGAAAATACGGTGTTACTGCTAAAGGGCGAAGATTCAGATAAGATATGGGAAAATCTTTTAGAAGGTGTTATGGACCTTAAAGTAGGAAAATAACGACAGCGAATAGGGTCAAGATGGGAACAATCAATGAAAATATGATGAACAGATTGCGGGTGTGGCGACGGCAAAATTTTCAAATGGGAGGAGGGTCTCGTAACATATAGTGCTGTGAGTGATATTGGTGAAGCCAATACGGAGGCGTGCAAGTAATCACCTCGTTGAAAACTTTTTCGTCTGTGGGATGAAGACCACTCACCGATGTTCGGCTTTATGTTTCTGAGTTCCTTCCCCGCCGATCACTCGTCCAGCACTCTTGCCAACAAGATCGAAAGCCCCGTCGGAGAGCAGGATAGTAATCAGGTTTGATGGGAGGGCGACCTTGTCGAATGGCATCCCGGAGGTACCTGACAACTCCGAGAAGAGGAGGCGGCCAATATTTGGCCTCTCTGTCAGCGAATTCATTGCAGTTACCCCTACGTGAGAGGGAGTCAACATTAAAAATAATTTGTTTCTTACGGGAGTGGAGCAGCGGAAGAAATTGTTGTACAGCTGATACCATTGCGTTTTAGAATAAGGGGTTTTAAGCGCTTGTAGCGCGCTAAGCGAATCTGAATAAAACGACATATGAGTGATCTTGGTTAAGGATTAGAAATCGAGAAAGGGCAATCATTATAGCCGTTAATTCTGCTGTAAAAATTGAAGCATAAGGGGGGAAGGGTATATGGAGAGGTTGCGGTTAGGGAAGACAGCAGATGCGCCCACACTTGTCCCCTGTTGTAGAGCCGTCAGAAAACACTGGAGTAAATTCATCGTGAACTGCGGCATGAGACAGGAATGAATTTTGGGGGGGGGGGGGGCCTTTTTTTTTTTTTTTTGCAGCAGGATGGTTAGATTTGGAGAGAGATGTCAGAGCCAAAGCAAATGGTAGGAGAGGGGAATAGGCCAAAGGTGTTGTACCCTTCGTCAAAAAGAGAAAGGGCAAGCACTTTGAAAAGGATGTTGAGGATATTAAAGATGTTATGAACTGTCTTTCCAAATGGCCAGTAATTAGGATTCTGAGGGATCCTCCTGCAGAATCGGTGTCAGAGGAGACACTAATGGGGTTTGAAAGTGAAGATAACTTGTGCACATGATGTATTCCCTTCGAAGAGAGAGTGGCATCACATTGGCTTCAACTTCAAGGCTTACCCGGGGGGACGATCGGAAGGCTCCAGTGGAGATACGGATCGCTTTCGTTTTGGTTGGGATCTAACAGGGGGGTATAGTGTTATGGAGCCTGACCATACTGGCACAAGCCATAATCCAGTTTCGATCGGATTAGGGCTACGTAAAGACGTAAAAGGATTTGCGATCAGCACCCCAAGATTTTGAGGCGAGATGGACGTAACAGGTCAAGGGTGCGATGACAAGTTGTTTTTAGGTGTTTAATATGCAGTGCGTATGTTAAGTGGTCATCTAGAATGAGTCCTAGAAATTTGACCTGTGAAGTTACAGGAATGGGCGAACCATATAAGGTTAGGTTCGCTGGAAGAAGGTGGCAGGTTCTTCGATTCCCTTTTTTCTTAAAAAGCACTGCTAGGTTTTAGGTGGAGAAAAATGGAAAGCCATGGGACTAGCCCACTGTGAAAATTTCAATAGCTAGTGTTGAAGTTTGCCATTCGAGAAAGGCAGCCTGGGCACCGGCTTATGTTATAATGCTAAGTCACGACATATAGAGAAAAATTGACAGTCGCTGGGAAAGAGGAAACAATATCATTAAATCCGAGAGCAAATAGTAGTACACTTTAAACACTAACCTGCGGAACGCCTTCATCCAGAGTAAAGTGGCGTGACAGAATAGAAGAGCACCGAACTGTGCATGGATCTGTTTGAACAAAAGATATTTAATTGAAAAAGAGGGAGTTGTCCGCGAAAACCGAGCGAATGGAGTTTAAGGAGGATCCCAGTTCTCCACGTTGTGTCATAAGCTTTTTCAAGGTCAAAGAAGACACCAAGAACCATCCCACCAGTTGAGAAGGTTTCCCGGATGTCATGGTCTAGTTTTAACAAGGGGTCCGTGGTCCGAACGATTTTTTGCGAAAGCCAAACTGGAAGTTTGAAAAAAGCTTTGGCGGACTCTCCAGAACAGGAGGAAAGCGGCCTGAAACCATTTCTCTATTAATTTACAGGTATGGCAGGGTCAGGGAAATTGGTCTTTGGTTATCCGCCAGCTTCGGATCTTTTCCCAGGTTTGGGGATAGGAATTACAATAGCTGTAGTCCAAATAGATGAAAAAAGGATTCGATCCAGATTCTGTTTTATAGATCCAGCAAAAATGCTGATGCCGAGGGGATGTTATATGACGGAGCATGATATAGGAAATCATGGTCTGGACCAAGAGCCACCGTCTGCTACTCGCCCAGTTGCCAGTTGATACTCGTGCAAGTGTATAAAAAGACGGTTGTAGGTATGATCTTCCCCTTTCGCTGTTGAAAAGTTTCTGGCAGTGCTGTGTCAGTTCTCAGTTTTTGAAGGGCTTCAGTGTAGCGAATGAACTCGAATGGCTAGCGAAGCTATAACCTAGTACACATCGCTACCCACCGAATAGCGGAGATCGTACCAGTTATATCAGGCCCATAACGGAGGACTGTGGCGTGAGGAGTTGATTTGATCGACGGAGATATTTTCTGAGTAACTTTCCACACTAAAGGAAGGGGGAGTTGTGGAGTTAACAGTCGATATGTAAGTTCGAAAATTTTGTTTTACGCGTTTGGCGATTAACTCGCAGAGATCTCGCTGCGGCTGCTTTAAAAATATTCATGTTTGGGTGGTACGGGTCCTTTTGTATTGCTGTAGAGTTTTCTTCTTCTCCGGTTGGCTTGTGCCACTCTTTGGGACCACCAAGGGGGTTGCCACCGCTGCCTGAGGAAGACTGCGGGATGCAAGCTTCCGCTGCCGAGATGACTACTTTCTGGAAGAAGCAAAAAGGCATCATCAACAGTCGGAAATCTTTTATTGAAAGGAGAAAGAGGGATAGCGGTGGTTTGATAGAAAGGAGCCCACTCCGTTCGATCATAACGCCAGCTGGAGTTAGGTTTTAGCATTGGGCTTGGTACAAGCTCATTTAAAGCTATTGGGTAATGATCAATGCCGAATAAATAATCAAAGCGGGACCAGGTAAAGTTATCCATAAGGGAATGGGAGCAAAAGGAAATATCAATACAAGAAGAAGTGTGTGTATCTAAACGTTCATAGGTAAGGGAGTCCTGGTGTGAAGCATCGCCAGGGGAAAAAGGGGGGTTAGAAGATCTATTTAAGAGTTTCTTGGATTTGGATGAAGTGACAGAGTCACCCCATAATGGGTGGCGGAGGTTGAAGTCACCTAGTATAACAGCCGGAGTAGGGAGCTGTTTAAAAAGATCAGCTAAGTCGACCTTAGTAAATTACACTACTCGCAGCTAAGTTAGGACTTGAACATATAGTAATGTCGATGGATAAGTGAATTCTTGCCGCTACTGCATGAAGTTTGGTTTGGAGAGGGACTGGTGAATAGGGGGACATTTACGAATTAGTATTCATGCAAATCCCCTATCATTGTCACCTCTTTCAATAGAGGTTAGCGGCGATTTATATTCCGACGGTTGAAGAAGTCACGATGACATAGTCGAAGTTCCTGCAAACGTATGCAACTTGGTTTGTACATATGTTTATTAGTGAACAAGTTCTTCGAAATTAGAGTAATAGCCACACAATCCATTGAAGGAAAGTTAGTCATTGATGAGTATGAATATTATGGTTGGTGGTCTATTAAAGAGACAATTGCTCTCTATGTGACTGGGTGGGTAATGTTAGAGGTGGATTACAGATTGAGAGGGAAGGTTGAGTGGGTCTCAGCGAGGAGGGGGAACAAAACCTGGGGGCCAGATAAAGTCATACACCAGAGATTTGTTAGGTTGTATGACGTCTTTTTAGGGAGGAGTTTTCAGATGTATTTGTGAAGAGCGTTCCACCATGAATGCGAAATAAGTTGAGTTCAACCAAGTCCAACTTATTATGTGGGTTCAATTGGTCAATAGAGCAACCAAAATGCTTGTGTTTATTAATGGGAGTGGAATCAGTATCTGCCAAGTAAGCAGATTCAGAAATGTGTAAGGGATGTGGGAGTTGCTTCCATGGAACTGGGGAAGGAAGATGTTACCGGAAAGGTGTCGTCTTTTTGAGAAGGAGTTGGGGTCGCGATAAAGGGTTCCAATATGGGATTCGTTGGATTGACAAGTTCCGATACTGGAGACTTTGCTAGTAATTCGTCGTGGGAGTGATTTTGGGAGATTGGACGATTTAAGTTAGAAATGGGGACCTCTGGGTCTCCCTTCATGCCTCCAATAGAACCAGAGCGTGTAGAGCGCTTGCAAACATTTTGCGTTGGACAGTCTTCCATTTTCGCCTTTCTCGGAAGCGCAGGAAGTATTAGAAAGAGAGTGGTTCATCACATCAAGCTCCATTTCGGAGCTGTTTTCCATTTCATCTGTTAAGATATAGAATCCCTTGGGGAGCGCTGAGATGGGAAATTCAGAAGAAGAATTATAGGAAGACTCGGAAGAGCTAGAGTTATCCTGCAACCTATTAGAGGGTTCATTGGTAGGCTGTCCGATAGCTGCGATTGCTTGGGTACAATCTATTAAAGTAGTTGATTTTGTCCCTTGAGTGGACTTATGGCAAGGTCTCTTCTGAGTTACATTTGTTACGTCTGGGGTTAGTGTGTTTTTGTTTAAAAATTCGGACGCTCTGTATTTTAACGAATAATCTTTAGCTTGGCGATTATTCTTTTCTTTGCCTTTGGGACATCTTTTACAGGAATTTGAGTAACGGTGGGAGGTGAATCAAGAGACAAAGAGACAGTCCTCTTACATAAGTTTGGAGAACTCATTGGGTAAGCATGGGACAGTGTGTCTTGAAAAGAAGTGTTTTCCAAGATTTGTGTTGGATGAACCAAGCTCAGTTTTCATTGCGATGGTTTTGGTTTGAAGGTTAGTACTTCAGGATAGGGTTGTTTAATGGCTTTATGGACAAGAGATTGAGTCAAGGCTGCTTTTGTTCAATTTGAGGAGTCGGTGGTTGGACAATACAGGCAGATAGGATACAGTAGCTGCCTGGAGTTTCACTGGGCATTTTGGGGCAGGAGTTCATGCTGGGATGAGTTTGTGTTTGGCGTGGATTAGCACGCTGGAAGTTGGGGCAGCAGTGATTGTGTCGTAGGATCGCTTTGTCTTGTAGGATAATTTTCATCAAGCTGGCGTATGGCATCTCTCCTGCTCATTTTGTGTATGGTGCATAATTCCAGAACCTCCTGTTCAAACAGGTAAGATGGGCATTTGAAAGAAGAAGCACTGTGGGGTCCTCCACAGTTTCTACAGTTAAGGGTATTTTCACAGGGAGTGTGAAATAATTCTCTGCAGACTGGGCATATTTCATCCGGTCCCCTACAGTATTCGGGGATGACCAAACCGTTGACATTTGAAGCAACGTCTGTCGTTGAGGGACAAATGGTCACGCGAACACTGTATCTGTAAACCTATTTTAACCTGTGTAGGTGGATTGAGGGTATTAGAAGGTCAGCAAGTAAACGAGGATTTGGTTTTTCAGGAGTTTCCCGACGAGGGGAAATCTATAAACGTTTGTAACACGAAAATCTTTTCTGTTGGAGATTTCCCATGATGACAGCTGTATTCTCCGTCTTTCTGTTCATAACAGTAATAAGTAGTGCCTTTAGATGTGTTTCTTATTTCATCGGAAGTAGAAATAAGAGGAATCTGCAAGAGACGTTAAGGATGACAGAATAGAACTTTGATATCGGGTAGTAGCTTGTACGAGAATGGACCCATTTTCTCATTAAGCTGACTGGAGGATCTTCAACGCCTAAAGCTTTTTCAAGTGCATTACGTAGAAGAATTGGGGAGTGTTTCTGTGCTCAGTAAGAGCTTTGGAGGTAGTGGATCGGCGAGTGAATGTTGATGCATCGGGAATGATGTATCTGCTTGACATTCCTGGAAGGCGGGTGCGCAATATGAGTGAACGAATGAGAGGGACGGACTGTGTGGACGAGGGCACATCTCTTCTGTGGGT
>JABUQX010089402.1:10000-20346 GCA_015478945.1 Trachelipus rathkii | reverse complement strand
TGTTTCTAAGCATACAGGCTTTGAATGATCACTGCAATATGAAAATGAGAGCCGTCTTTTGTTCAAAATTTTTGAAAGCATATGATACTGGCAATTACATCTGGTTTGTATATCCTGAGATAAACTGTGCTGTGGTTAAATTAAATACTAGTTTGAATATTCTTCATACTTGGAAATAGCTTGGGGCAAGTGATTAAAATGACCTACGATTTGTTTGCATATGGATATATTTTTTAAGTCTCTTTGTTCAAATATGGCATCATTGAAAACTAGTGTCAAAGAGTGTAAAAAGCAAGGTAATTTCTGGAATCCTGCTTGTGTAACTCCTGCAGCCATATTATGTGCGTTATCCCTTACTATAACATGAATTTTATTAGCAGGAATATTGAATTCTTCCATAACATTTTGAAGACAATCACTTATATTAGATGCTGAGTGAGATATGTGAAAAGGTGAAACTCGAAGGATAGCATTTATATTCAATAGCTACAATTATTACAAGCCTACAAGGCAAATATTTCACTGCTCACTTACGAGTTCACGGGTATATAATTATCAAAACATATTACATAACATGACTAACGAAACATTGCCAAATGTCTGCCTGTCTGAAAATCCTAACATGATATCTTAGGCTCTACGTAAAGATGCGCCTCTCAATCCAGTTTTCTTTAATTAAATTAGAATTCAGGAAGAACTGAAATTAAAAATCAATACGGCTGACTCGAAATATTGTTTTAAAAATATCATAAAGATCAAATAAAAATTATTTTCAGTATTGTATACCAAAGAATGGGTAAAAGAATCGGTATAATTTTGGCCGATTCGATTCCGATTTCCTTTCCTGAAAAAAACAGCGATTTCCTCCGATTCTATGCCGATTCGATAAAATCGTCCCATCACTCAATATATATATATATATATTTATATATATATATATATATAATATATATATATATATATATATATATAATAATATATATAATATATATATATATATATATATATATATATATATAATATAACAATATTATATATATATATTTTATATATATATATATATATATATTATATATATATATATATATATATATATATATATATATTAGTATATATATATATATATATATACTATATATATTTAAAATACAATTAATATATCCCATTAAATTTAAATATGAAATTAATTATATATCTATACCTATTATAAATATTATACATGCTTTGCATATATATTGAGCTTCTATGTAAATACAAATAATTAGTATATATATATATATAATAATATATATATATATTATATATATATATATATATAATATATATATATATATATATTATACATATATATATATATATATATAATATTATATATATATATAATATATATATATATAATATATATTATTATTATATATATATATATATATATTATAATATATAATATATATATGTAAAACGACATTCTAAATTATTTTTTTATTATTTATGTTTAAATTTTATTTTTTTTTAATTCGATTGCATGAATTCGAATTAAATTCTTTATGATAAAATTTTTGATTTGATGGTTTGCTTTGGCTTGATGGGAATATTATAAAATCGATTATCTTTTCTAATATATCGATATCTGACTAGGATTATCCTAAACCTGACTGTTACCATATATATAATATATATATACTATATATATATATATAATATATATATATATTATTATATATAATATATATTATATATATATATATATATATAATATATATATATTATATATATATATATATATATATATATATATTATATATTATATATGTATATATATGTTGATCCTGAATATAATGTATCTGAGGAGAGAAACTCATATTTCCCCAACCAAGAAGACATTAACGACTTGATCAGAGATCTTGGTCTCACAAAGTCCAATGCCGAGCTTTTGACGTCGAGACTCAAGCAGTGGAATTTGTTATATGAAAGTGTGAAAGTCGCAAGTCAGAGAAAACATCACCACTCTTTTCAACTTTTTTCACCACTCAAGATGGGTTTTGTTTTTGCCACAATTTGACAGGTTTGTTTGAGGCACTTGCAATTACCTGTAACCCCTGCGGGTGGCGCCTCTTCATTGATAGCTCATCGAAGTTTCAAAGCTGTGCTACTTCATAACGGGAACATGTATCCATCTCTTCTTTTGGTTCACTCTGTGAAGCTCAAAGAGGAACATAGCAGCGTGAAGTTATTGCTAAGTACCTTGAAATATGAAGAACACAATTGGGAAATTATCAGAGATTTCAAAATGATGGCCTTCTTGATGGGTCTCCAAGGAGGCTTTATCAAGTTTCCACGTTAACTTTATCTCTGGGACAAACCATGGCCTCCGGAGTACTACCAAAGGCGGGTAAGCCAACAGCGTTTACCTGAGTTTAAATGTAAAGAGAATAAGTTAAAATGGGAGCCTCTGTTGGACCCCCAAGAAAATATTGTTTCCTCCACTTCACATAAAATTAGACCTCATGAAACAGTTTGTCACAGTTCTAGATAAGGAGTCTTCAGCATTCTTCTAACTGCAAATGTTTCTTCCTTAACCTGTCTGAGGCAAAGGTCAAAGCCGGAGTCTATGTTAGACCACAAATAAAAATGACCATGAGTACAAGGATTCCAAAATGACTAGGACAGAAAAAAGCAGCTTGGAACAGCTTTGTTGCAGTGGTTCGTGGCTTCCTTGGGAATCACAAGGTCGAAAACTATGAGGAGCTTGTTGAGACCTTGGTCAGGAACTACTGCAAAATGGGCTGCAGGATGTCCCTCAAAGTCCATATCCTTGATGCTCATCTTGCTAAATTTAAGGAGAACATGGGGGCGTACTCAGAGGAGCATGGCGAGCGATTTCACCAGGATATTCTAGACTTTGAACGCCGCTACCAAGGATCATAAAACGAAACAGGATTGTAGACCATATTTGGGGGTTGATTCGTGAAAGCAACTTACCGTATAAGCGTAAATCCAGAAAACTTATTTTATCACTTCTAAATATTTTGATGGTCTTTGTTGGCAAAATGGGATGCAGAATGTCTCTTAAAGTCAATGTCATTTTTTTCTACTTTGTGTAACCGAAAATGATTATATTCACCAATTTTTTATATCGGAATTGGTAAATTTGTGAAATATCATTATCTTGGTCACAAAATCAAAGTTTGGAGGAAATATTAGCCATTTTTCATACCTTCTAGGTATAAGAAAATAGAAAATTACAGTTGTTGCCCAAAGACAAAAATGTGTTACATTGTATTATTATTATTATTATTATTATTATTATTATTATTATTATTATTATTATTATTATTATTATTATTATTATATCTATTTTATGTTATATTATTATTATTATTATTATTATTATTATTATTTTTATTTTTATTGTTATTGTTATTGTTATTGTTATTGTTATTGTTATTGTTATTGTTATTTTATTGTTATTGTTATTGTTATTATTATTTTTCTTATATTTTTTTTATTATTATTATTATATTATTATTATTATTATTATTATTATTTATTATTATTATTATTTTATTATATTATTATTATTATTATTGTTATTGTTATTGTTATTGTTATTGTTATTGTTATTGTTATTGTTATTGTTATTATTATTGTTATTAATATTATTATTATTATTATTATTATTATTATTATTATTATTATTATTATTATTATTATTATTATTATTATTATTATTATTATTATTATTATTATTATTATTATTATTATTTAAAAAATATAACATTATTTAGTACAAAAATTTATTATTTTGAAAATATATTAGGACAAAAATAATTATTAATTTATTAATATTTTTCAGAATTTTTTAGTTTCATTTTTTTTTTTTGGTCATCTCAAATAAAGGGAAAATAAATAGTAATAAATTTATCATTTTCATGCAATTCTGTCCTGACATTATATGATATGATAGATTTTCTACTTTTTATTTTTATCATATTAGAAAAGACGAGAAAGGGAGAAATTATAAGGAAAAATCTGTGATATGTTGTCATAAGATTAATAAAAATTAATTATTATTATTATTATTAATATTATTATTATTATTATTATTATTATTATTATTATTATTATTATTATTATTATTATTATTATTATTATTATTATTATTATTATTATTATTATTATTATTATTATTATTATTATTATTATTATTATTATTATTATTACAGTCAAATTAAATTTTTTTTTTTTTACATAACTATAGGTTAGAGTTTTAACTAAAGCCGTTTTCGTTTTTGCATTTGTGGTAAAAAAAATGCTTAAGTTTTCGTTCGTTTTTGTCAAACTTAGCGCAAAATCGTAAAAATAGGCTCACAAAACTTAAAGAATTTCCCTAATTCTGTGTAATATAGAATAAAATTCTGAATAAAATTGCAACCTTACAGAATTAAGAAAATTCCTTACGTTTGGTGAGCATTTTTTTACGATTTTGCGGTAAGGCACAGCCCGAAGGCTGTGCCCTTACCACTTACACTCCCTCCTTCGGGATACCCCGAGATGGGTCTTCATGCATCTCGGGGTGATCTCCAAGTAGTGGGACTCGTCGCTGAAAATTGTTCGGTTATGTATAGTAAAGATTGAGATTATGTTGATGAGTGAGCGCATTCGTGAAAGCTTTTGTATAAACATGAAAGTAACCCTAATGATAAGCCTACCGTGTAAGCCTAACGACTCGAAGGTATTGCGTAATGTTTCGAAAGGTAGGATAGGTTAAGTTTTATGGACAATGTTAGTTACTTACCGTTCTTTGTGATGCTGTGGTAGTTACTTTACTGATGTTAATCAGTGTACTTTGTTAATGTTGACTGTTTATTCGTACGTAAGGTATGTTATGTTCTTAGTTTAGGTGATATTATGTTAGCTTTACGGTTATTAAAACTTTGTTATGATTATTAAATACTACTACTATACTACTACTATACTACTACTACTAATAATAATAATAATAATAATAATAATAATAATAATAATAATAATAATAATAATAATAATAATAATAATAATAATAATAATAATAATAATAATAATAATAATTGAAAGCTTACAGTTCTGCCAAATCGCCTCTGTATGATGCTCTGTTGCCAAACCTACCAGTTTCTCTATAGTAAAGCTTGAGATTGTTATACTTTGTTAATGTCGGCTGTTTATTCACGCTTAATGTATGTCAGTTATGTTATGGTACTATATGTTTTTAGTTCAGGAAATATTATGTTAGCGTTTATTCGTTGATCTGTATGGTCGATAGGTTATTTTATGATGTTTGACAGAGAATTTTGCTAATGTCCACGTTTATTCATAGTTCAAAATAATGTTATATTTGATATGCAAGACACTTTGATGAATGCAGTATCAATTGATAGTTCAAGATGCTGATATCTTTGATAGTTTCATAGTTCAAGATGCTGGTATCTTTGATAGTTTGGAGACTTTGTTAAGGAATTTTGTTAGATAATACTGCTTTAGCTGCTGATGATATGATTGAAAGAAGGATAGGTTGAGTTTTGCTGTGTGAATGAGGGTAGGTTATAACTTATTCATAGGTTCCAAATGGTAAATGTTTATTTCGTAGTTCCAAATGCTAGTATCTATTGAAGGTTTCGCTATTGTAAGTGTTAGATATGTTAGGCTATGTTTAATTTCTGTTACGTTTTGTTAAATATTACTATGACAAAGTGAAATTACCACTGATTTGTTAGAGAAATGATAAGTTTCGTAAGATATTGCAGTGTTAACTGGGGATGATGTGTTAGAAACGTGGGCTTTGGTTAAGTTTTTGCTGAGTAATGTTAGGTTTGCCCTAGAATTTTGCTAATATCTACGTTTTTCATAGTTCAAAATGATGTTATATTTGATATGAGTGAAACTTTGATGAAGGTAGTATCAATTCATAGTTTCAAGATGCTGGTATCTTTGATAATGGTCACCTTTTGTTAAGGGTTTTTGTTAGATTAATACTGCTTTAGATGTTACTGATATGTTGGAAAAAAGGGAATACATTGAGTTTTGTATGTCCTGTTAGCTACTTTACCTTTGATAAGTAGGGAATTTTGTGAATGTTAGCAGATTATTCATACGTGAGGTGTGTTAGATTTGTCGTTGTACATATATTCTTAGTTCAGGTTATGATATGTTAGCTTTATTGATGTGAAAACTTTGTTACCTTAGCATATATTCGTTAGTATGTATTAAAATTAGGTAAGGTTATGATAAATTTTTGTTAAATGTTACTATGTTAATGTAAAATTAACATTGATATGTTAGAGATATACTTGAAAAAGGTGTGAATAGGTTACGTTTTGTACGCTGTGTTAGTTACTTTACTGTTGTTACGTATGGAACTTTGTTAGTGTTAGTAGTTTATTCGTGCGTAAGGTGTGTTAGGTTCGACGTTGTACATTATATTCTTAGTTCAGGTTATGCTATGTTAGCTTTATTAATGTGAAAACTTTGTTACATTAGCATATATTCGTTGGTTAGTATATAAAGAACTTATCCGAGTCCGGCGCCTCCGAAACCGTTCTCCAAATTTCAACCTTCTACGATCATTTCAATGTTTTAAGGGGCAGCGACCCCTATGGAGGGCGCACGGGGACGTAACCTCGTCTACGTCACCACATAGCGCGCCACCAAATTTTACAGCGATACGATAAGCCTAACTGTAGTAGTTGTCACACAGAAGTGGTCGACGAAAAATGGTTGGCCAAAATTATAGGAAAAATGCTAAAAGAGAATCAGGAAAGTAGCTAAGTATTAGAAAGTCATTAAAGCAGCTGCCAAGTAATAGAAAGTCGCTAAAAAGTACTAAAAATGATATATACGAAGTGGTAGGTTGCCAGATTTAGCTACAAATCTGGCACCTGTCAAGAGCACCCCTATATCCCTAATATATATATAATATATATATATTATAATATATATATATATATATATATATATATATATATATATATATATATATATATATATATATATATATATATATATATATATATTTACACAGAAGCTTGCAAAACTGCTAAATACAACGATATATCGATATTGTTTTCAATGTAATAAGTCAACCAGAGCACGTAAAAAGACGATTTAAACATTGATTTTGGGTAAAAGATCAGGTTAAATCGATTGGAACCATCAAAAATGATCTATTGATCATTTAAAACCTTCAAGGAACCAAAAAGCTCCCTTTGGGGGCCTATGCCTTTTACTTCAGGTTAAAAGCCTCCGAAATAGGTCTTCCAGACCTTAAAATCGTTCTACCGACCTTAGAAACCCTAACTTTGGCGTCTCAAACGTCAAAATCTAACGAAAATGACGGAAATATCCAAGCCAGCTTCCGAAATAACTTTAATTTCCAGAGCCTCCGAAAATGGGCTTCCAGACCTTAGAAATGAGTCTTTGCCTTTGACTTGCAGTGCTGCCAATGGAAAAAATCCCCCAAAATCTTCCTGAGTTGGGAATCTTGACCTGAATTATGGACAAAACGCCGAAAAACGAAAAAATGTACCAAAAATGCTAAAAAAAAGTACTGAAAATGATAAAATGGACAGATTTAACGAATTAGGTTGCCAAATTTAACGGCAGATCAGGTAAAACGTTGAAAAAGTAGAAAAAATCCTAAAATAATGATAAAAATGCACAGATTTAACGGATTAGGGTGCCAGATTTAGCAACAAATCTGGCAACTGCCGTTTTGGCTGCCGAAAGCGCCCCCTTACTATATATATATAATATATATATATATATATATATATTATATATATATAATTATAATAAACATAAATATATTTAAAAATATAATTATATATATAGATTATAGTATATATATATATTATATATAATATATAATATATTAAAATAAATAAATATATATATATACTATAATATAATATATATTATATATATATATATATATATATATTATATATATATATATATATATATATATATAATATATATATTTAATATATATATATATATATATATATATATATATATATATATTATATATATATATATTCAAATTTTATTAATATATATATATAATATATATTATATATTATATATATATATATATATATATATACTATTATATATATATAGTATATATATATCATATATATATATATATATATTATTATATATGGTAAGGACTTTACTTTAGTACATGTATTTATCTACAAAACTACAAATGCTACACTAAAACAAATGACATTTTTGTAATCAGTGAAGAAATTTAGTTCAGAAAATGTAATAAAAGAAATAGAAGTCTTAAAATAAGATTTTCATATTTATAATAATGTAAATACGATGTACGACAACTAGCTCCATTTCCGTTTCGGCAACTGGAGGCGCGAGAGTTGCCAAAAAATTTTTTTGTTGTTCAAAAGAATATATTATATAATATATAATATTATATATTATTATATATATATATATATATATATATATATATATATATATATATATATATATATATATATATTAATATATATTCGTTGGTCTGTATGATAATTAGGTAAGGTTATGATAAATTTTTGCTAAATGTTACGATGTTAATGTAAAATTAACATTGATATGTTAGAGATATGCTTGAAAAAAGTGTGAATAGGTTACGTTTTGTACGCTGTGTTAGTTACTTTACTGTTATTACGTAGGGAACTTTGTTAGTGTTAGTAGTTTATTCGTGCGTAAGGTGTGTTAGGTTTGTCGTTGAACATTATATTCTTAGTTCAGGTTATGCTATGTTAGCTTTATTAATGTGAAAACTTTGTTACATTAGCATATATTCGTTGGATATTATATAAAGAACTTATTTTTTATGCTATGTTTATCCGAAATGATACTCGAAATGTGACCTGAATCAATAGATCAATAGATCATGAAAGGGTGGTCGGAAGGGAGGGGAGGGGCGGGTGGCTTGATTTACTGCTTTAGGATCAGTAAACTATTACACTTTACTATAATATTTTATTCAAAGAACTTATTTTTATGTTATGTTTGGATAAAAACTTTGTTAAGTTTGCAATTATTCGTTAGGAAATATGATAGTTAGGTAAGGTTATGATAATTTTTTGTTAAATAATACTATGTTAATGTAAAAAAAACTTTGTTACGCTAGCATATATTCGTTGGTCTGTATGATAATTAGACAAGGTTATGATAAATTTTTGTTAAATATTACTATGTTAATGTAAAATTAACATTGATATGTTAGAAATATGCTTGACAAAATTTGAATAGGTTACGTTTTTGTATGCTATGTTAGTTACTTTACTGTTGTTAAGTGTGGAACTTTGTTAATGTTAACAGTTTATTCGTGCTTAAGGTGTGTAAGGTTTGTCGTTGTACATTATATTCTTAGTTCAGGCGATGCTATGTTAGCTTTATTAATGTGAAAACTTTGATACGTCAGCATATTTTCGTTGGCCGGTGTATAAAGAACTTGATTTTATGTTATGTTCATCCAAAATGTGACATGAAACAATAGATCAGTAGATCAAAAGATAATAGGACGGTGAGAGGAGAGGAGGAGTGGAGGGGAGGGTGGTTTGATTTGCTGATTTACTGATTTACTGCTTTAGGGGATGAAAAAACGCTAATTTTTTAAGTCATAAACATAAAAAGAATAAAAAATTTAGCAAAACAAAATGTTTAAACAAAATACAATAAAAATAAATAAATGTTTTGTGTTATGTTAAAAAATATGACGTGAATCAATAGATCAATAGATCAATAGATCAATAGATTAGGGGTGGGATGGAGAGGTTAGGGTGGGTGGTGTGATTTACTGATTTACTGCTTTAGGGTATGTAAAACAAAAATTTTGGTAAAAAATATGACTTGAATCAATAGATCATGGATGGGCAGGAGGGTGAGGAGGAGTGTGCTTTGATTAACTGATTTAATGCTTTAGGGCAGCGTTTCTCAACCTTTTAAGTCTCACGACCGCCCGAAAGCCAAAACGCATAAAGTTAGTAACCTCGCGACCCAATAATACCCCATATATATATATATATAATATTATATATATATATATACTATAATATTATATATAATATATATATATATATATATTATATATTATAATATATATATAATATATATATATATATATATATATAATATATATAATATATTATTATATATATATATGTATATTTATATATATATATATTATATATACTATATATATATATATATATATAATATATATATATATAATTCCTTAATAAAAGATGCTTTTCGATGCGATTAAGTATATTAATTTTTATTTTAAATTTAAAGTATTAACT
>JABUQX010089402.1:0-2500 GCA_015478945.1 Trachelipus rathkii | reverse complement strand
TTCTAAAGTAAGTAAGTACAATGAATAATTTGAGTAGCTAAAAACAGTTAAAAGAGCATTATTGTTAACACTCACCTGTAAATTCTAGAATTTTACGATTTTTCTCAATCTGAAACATTTTCCTTTCTTCCCGTTCTTCAATTCTCTTTTCCTTTGCTGTTAAATTAAATCTATACCATGCATAAATCCTTGTCTACCTTCTTTCCTTTGATTTATTAAGAATTGTTTATCTTCCTAGAGCTTTATCAGTGTAAGAGCGTTTCTATGAGCAATATCAAACAAGTTGTCTAAGCGCTTTCATTTTCTTTTATATCTTCACTTCCTCGTTTAGAGCTTTTCTGCAAACCTCTTAACTCTTTATATACACCTTCTAATTTCTTTATACATGTTGAGCATCTGCGTCGGAAAACAAGCTTGAGTTATAAAAAATATTAACTTCATCAATGACTAGTTTTGCACTTTGTCGAAGAGTTAGTTTCAATTCACGAAGTTGAAGAAAACACATAAAACTGCTAATGAAGAAGTAATACCTGATAGACACACGAAGTATCTTGCTCAAAGTCGAGTTTCTACATTTCGAAATATACTTTTTAGTAAAAGATAAATTGAATAAAGCCTTTGAAAGAAATAAAGAATATATATATATATATATATATATATATAAATATTATATATAATATATAATAATATATATATATATAGATATATATATATAGTATATTTAAATTATATATATATATATATATATAAAAATATATAATATAATATATATATAGATTATATATATATAATAGTATATATATATATATAATATATAAAAATATAATATATAATAATAATATATAAAATTTAGAATAAAATAAAAATATATATATATTAATTATAGTATAAATAGATATAAAATATATATATATAATATAATATATATATATATATATATATTATATATATACAGTTTCACCTACCGCTCAGGGGTAAAGCCTCTATTCAAGGAGGTTTACACTCAACAAAATTCAACTTACGCAAATTTACGCAGTTATGACACAGACGCGGGGCTTTAAATGAGAGATAAATGAGTAGGAAAACAGAGAAATGGAGAGAATCCACAAAACAGAGAGTGCAGGAAAGAAGAACACAGCGAAACTAGTCTGGATTCTAATATAAACACAAACTCATTTGCCGACACGGCACCCCTTGTGGCCAGCGGGGCGTCTTAAAGGTGGTGGCACGCGGGTGGAAAGTTCCCTCGAGCACCTGCCGCTACGGGTACCTAAGAAAAGAGATAAACACCAACATCCCGCCCAAAAATTAGAAGCAAGTGGGAACTAGAAGTACAGGATAAGTTTATAAATCTTTTTGCCTTTGACTCGAAGCCTATCCAAAGCCGGAGGGTGTGAAAACCTGAGCCCCCAGATATAGACGAGGTACTCCATACAAGGTGGATGAGGCCCTTGTATAAGAGGAAAAAATGTCTCGCAATCTAAACAGAATCCCATATTCTTGAGCCGCCTAGCAACCATTTATTAGTTTCCAAGACATTTTATGTTTATAGGGTTAAGCCAAGGATGTTAATGTCAACAGGGAGACGAGGGGAACCTCGGAAAGAGATAGGAAAGTTAGGGAGTAGAAGTGTCTTCGAAGGGGACAACGATGCCGTGTGGCGAGTATTTGTAGAAAGGTTGAGGTTGTTTAAAGATATAAATTTCACAAGGTTGAACACCCCACCCGGAAATTTATCCAGATCAGCGGAATGGAATCGGATAAATGTTAAGAGAGAGGCAATCTAGAAGTTAAAAGAGGAGCAGAATTGAAATGAGGTGAAGAATGAAGGTCGAGGCTCGGCATTATGATGGATAGAGTTAGATGTGCCGACGAGAAGATCATTAATGAAAGCAAGAATAAAAAGTAGGAATAAGACAGAACCCCTGAGAACACCACTGATGGTCGCCCCATCAACAACAAACGATATTGAGCGATTAAAGAAAGCTAGACGTAAATTAAAGAAGCAAAAGAAAAGAAAAATCGGAAGAAGAGGGACCGGAGAAAGTACGAGTGCCATACCCGTCAAAGCTTGATATGTCAAGCGGCCAGCCACGTCAAGTCTCACCGTAATTCCTAAGGGGAAAACCATAATCGTTAATAGAAAGTATGGATCAACCAGTAGAGCCTCCGAGCGCGAAGAGCCGTGGACTGCGACGGAGAAAGAAGGAATGAACATCGCAATGTTCTATAAGAAATAGAGTTGAGAAGGTTCAAAGAGCTAAATAGCAATACAGGTTAGAACTGATAGCGGGAGCGAGAGTTAGAAGAATCAGAGTTCCTTTTCGTGAATAGGTTGGACATGTGTGCGCTTCCAACACTGAGGAAATGCTAGTATTGAGGCATGAGAATAGTTGATGTTTGGCATTTGAACGAGACAGGCAGCACAACCATCTCACTCAAAACTCGGAGGATGCCATCCGGCCACCCGCCTTCTAACTTCATAGAGTATCTCTCTCTT
>JABUQX010089401.1:0-31860 GCA_015478945.1 Trachelipus rathkii | reverse complement strand
GCAAACTCAATATGTAAATTTTGTCTCAATAGTATAGTAATATATATTATATTATGACTATCTCAATAATATATAATATATAATATATATATATATATTATATATATAGTATATATATAACGTCCTCCTCAGAGAAATTACGACCTGTCAATGGGACCCATCGAGAAAGGTGTTGGGTTCCACGGGCTAACGACTAAAATCCGCTGGTGGCCGGCCTAATCTTTGAATGGCCGGGAAGTTTTGCCACTAGTTAGCAAAGCACGCTACCAATGTACTCATTAACGCTGAGTGGGGCGAAGCTAAGCCCAAGGAGAGAATAGCGCACATTCTCTCGCTCCACCAGTCTCGAACCTGGCCCTCTCGCTTGCTAGCGACGTGCTCTTACCTCTGTAGCTAGGGAGCCCTCCTAAGTCATATAATATATGTTATATATATAATATATATATATTATATATAAATATTATTAATATAGTATATATAAGATTATAATATTTATATATATATAATAATAACTATATAATATATATATTATATATATTATATATACTTATAGTATAATAACTAATATATTTATTATAATAAAAAATATATAATATATATATATAATATTATATATATATAGAGAGAGAGAGAGGAGAGAGAGAGAGAGAAAGAGAGATTTCTTCGTATTTAAATTTATATTCTGTACTTAATTATTATTATTATATTATTATATGTATTATTCATTAATTATAATATTAGTAATATTATAATTATTAATTATTATTATTATATTTATTATTATTCTATATTATTATTATTATTATATTATTATTATTAGATTATTTTAATTATGATTTTTTAGTAGTAGTAGTAAGTAGCAGTAGTAAGTAGCAGTAGTAGTGTTGTAGTAGTAGTAGGAAGCAGTAGAGTAGTAGTAGTATTTAGTATAGTATTAGTATTAGTAGAGTAAGAAGTAGGTAGAATAGTAGTAGTGGAACATCAATTTAGTAAAACCTGCTATATTTTAGTTACATTCTATCGACTTGGTAGGAAGATTGGAACTATAAAATAATAATATTAAATAATAATTAATAATAATAATATATATTAATAATAAAATAATTTATAATAATAAAAGTAATATCAAAAAATAATAATTAATAATATAATAATAATTAATAATAATATAATAATAATTATAATTTATAATAATATAATTATAAAATAATATATAATATAATATAAATAATATATAATAATAAAAATAATAATAATAATGAAGAATATAATTAATTAATAATAATACTAATAATAATATAATAATAAGATGTAAACCAAGAGATTACTCTGACCACGATTAGCTATACTATAATCAGGTCCCGTCATATACGAAACAAGTATTAACCAGTGCCCTGCACCCGTGAGGTGAGCGGGGAGATCCCACCGTACCTAGAATCTGTCCCAGCCATAGACATAAAGCCCTCAACTCCTCTCGTGAACTGCCCAGTTAGCTTTCAAGAGGTATATGGTGTGTATTGAAATAGTGGATCATCTGTATGTTTCAGGCACCATGGTAACAATACTCGGTCATCTTGACCAATCACAACCCACTAGGTCATGATCGAAATAATACAAAATTGTGCGGTATGCGTAAAAATCATGTATTACATATTCAGTTCTCGTTTTTTTCGGCATATTGGGTATACTGTTGTATATTTTGTAATTGTATACTTTCACATGACCCATAAAGTGGGTTGAACCCTACCTTAAGATCGGATTAAACAAGAGTTTTACCTCCGTGACCACGTCTTGATGATATACATTAATGATATACTGATACAAAAAATATGTTACCTCGTGTATCCCCTGAGCCCCGAGTGTGAAGCGGGGGGACCACACCCGTGATCGTTAGATGTCCCACCTATAAACGCATGCGATCATTGCCTCGACGTGGAAGCAATTAGCTTCAGCAGGTACTGGTGTGGTTTTCTTATTAGCTCAGGCTTCGGCGCTTCAGGACTTTGCGAACACTCTTGTTTTATACATCTTTTAGCCGGTAAGCGAGTGCTGATCAACCGCACTTTAGGGTCATGTGAGCAAGTATATAGTACTATTAAATAACTATCGTAGATAATCATTATAGATACTAACTACATCTTAGTAACTGTAAGGTAGCTACATACTCCTACATATATATCGTATATAATACACCTATTATTATATAAAAATTATAATATACTATAGTATTATATATATTCGCGCCACCACACCGTGAGCCTCTATATATCTTAAAGTTATAGTATATCATAAGTTCATATCTTCAATCCTGGATACCTGCCAGCGATCATTGCTTGACTTGCTTTTCGTCTGGTGGACATGCATTCACAAAGCAGCAGGGAAAAGCTGACAACGTGGTAGAACACGACTCTCGTCGGTTAGAAGGACCAAGAAGAAAAGATGCTCGAAAAAACTTCACAGAAACATTTCAATAAGTTAAAAAATACTTTTCCGATCTGAGGAAAGATGTTAGTTAACCACCAGATTTTATAAGTAAGCAGCTAAGAGAAAAAGCCCCTAGTTAAACATCATTTTAATATTTTTATTAAATCAGAAATATGAAATGAAAATCATTTTGTATAATAAAACAAAATTAATTTAAAAAAAAAAAAAAAAAAAAAGAGAACAACAAATTTCAATTCCAGTCTTACCAACAATTATAATTTTCAAAAGATATAACAAAATTGATATATTTGAAATAATTTAGGTGAGGGAGCGTTAAAATTATCCAGTCAGGTCTTTATTTACAAAAAATGTATAATAAACACAGCATTTAGAATTGAAAATAAAGAAGCTGCGCTATTAAGTAATTTCTGGGCTAGTTGTGGAAGTTCGACGCGGCTGGTTCACATATGAAGATTATCTTCGTTCGCATGGGCTCTTGGAGCTGGAACCCCTCCTGACCTTTTACCTCCATGAATCGATCGCAGTATGAGTACAATGGATTTTGGCGGTTCCACACCACCCTGCAATCGTGCGGGACACTATTACTTAGAATTATATATATAATAACTATATATAATTATAATTGATAATATTAGTATATAATATATATATTATTATATATATATATATATATATATATATATACTATATATATTATATATATATTACAATAATAATAATAATATATATATATACTAATTATTATACTATAATATATATATATAGAGTATTATCTAGCGTTAGTGTAAAAATTCAGCTTATTCGCTCGTAAGAAAAAGTTAGGTTTGTTGTGCATATGTCCATAAGTTTAGGTGATATGTATTAGTTCTCAATGCTTAAACTTGTTATGTAGCATTATGCGTTGTCGTGTGAAATTAGGGCCTAGGTTATGATAAATATTACTAGGATAATGTAACAACTTTGTTAGGTTAGATAAATACTGGACAAGTGGACTTAGATTAAGTTTTAAGGTGATGTTACCTACTAACCGATATTATAAAGTTGAATTTTGTCTAATGTTAGCATTTATCTTTCATACTAAGGTATGTTACAATATTTTTTATGTTATAAACATTCAAAAGGACTAAAAAATTTATGTTGCGAATCATAAGAAAAACTTTTTCTTATGAATGTTATTCGCTCCATGATACTTAAAGATTTTTAATCACTATAGTGATATTATTTAATAAAAAAGAGTTAAAAATTAGTAACAGTAACATAAAATCGTTTTTAAGTTTTAAGTCAGTGTTTTACAAGAAGTATATTTTTACCTTGCTACGATGTCAAAAATACATTATAGTTTAATTGGACATTTAATCGCTTTATCGATGACTATAATCGTTTATCAATGGATCCGGATATGGTAGAGGTAGGCGGATGTTGTTGTTTAGAGTTTTGATCTGTTGATCAATTAATCAATTGTTTTTTATTAATAAGAAGATTGAATATTCGACAAATAGGTCCTATTAAATATTATTAAACTATAATCATGTATTAAAGCAGATAGGGATGAATCAGACGACCTTATTTTTATGCCTTTAGTCTATAGCCGGAATACATCGACCAATCAGTTATCCGAACGTTAAAAGCAGTAACGTCAGTAGAGCAATAATTGTGATTGCCATGCGGAAAGTGGAGCAGGTATTAATGCAGTGGTCGTTCTACTTCATATGCTAGCTCTTTCATGGTCAAGTACAAGCTGAAATAATTTATTTAAACCAAATTAAAGTTCGGTCAGTGCAAAATGGCTAACAAGAGCTAATAAAATTTTACGCTTATATAGTCTCAACACCGAATCCAGGAACAAATCTCTAGGATTTAGTTCATATCATATCATACTTTCAAAGCCACAAATCAACCATGAAATTTTATACTAGCTAATAGCAAATATCACAATTAGCCTTTTGGTACTTTGCAAATTTGAAGATGTGAATGACTATAGATATTGATCTATTCAGTGCTAAAAAGCTAATTGATGTACGTCTAAATTCTGTACAGCGGCATGATCGAAAGTTATACGATCAATAATTGCCATGATATCGAAAATAAAGAGGACAATATCTAAGGGTAATGTTTCAAAAAAGAAAATGTGATAGTACCTGTAGCGAATGATCTTATGTTCTATACTCTTTAAACTGAAAATATATGTACATGAAAAATGTTATCTAAAGTGTATTATGTTAGATGAAAAAGAAAAAGTTGCAACACAGAGTACTACAAAATTCTAATTATTAACAGTCACAGTTTAGAATGACAAAGTATCGATTTAGAAATGAAACTATAAAATCATGTATATGTTTGATAATCCAGTGAGAAAAATCCAGCTAATTTACGCATTCACGATTATGTACCAGTCACAATACATGACGATATCCTATTTAATATATGAAAAAAGTATTAATCGTATATTGCTTACGAAATACAAAAGTGCCTCTACAGAACATTTACACAGTCCATATTTTAAGCCGTGAAAACAGGCTAATTTATCATATGAATAACGAATCATGTATAAGTTAAGCCGAATAACCGTACAACCTGCTCTTATTGCGTCTATATATATTATTTTCTGCTGAGTAAATATCACCCTCTGGAACAATATAAACAATTCAAGTGAAAGGAGCATGCCGCATTCGTACCTTTCATCACCCTCTGCGTACAATGCCTTTGACGTAACATTACATCTATGCAGTGAACGAGAAGTGTTGTTGTTAGAATATCGATATAAAACTCTCCACATTCCTCCTCAGGCTCAGGCCTCGATAAGCATCTTTTCTCAGGCTTCAAAAATCCTGTTGGCTAGTAATTAACTTTATGTATGATGATTATTCCAATTAATGATTATATATCACTTGATTATTATTCATTATTATTATCTATCTAATAGGTCATGGCAGTGGATCTAATTCTACAATACTCATTACGTTAATCTATAATTAATTAATTATTATTATTATTATTATGGTCTATAGATGCTGGCATAACTTATTTCAAATTCGGATGGGGATAGATGCAAATAAAGATGCTGCTATTTTTGGACACTTAAGAAGCAAACTTTAGTGAACATTAAAATCATTTTTATAAATTTATGTAATGTTGTACAAGAAACTGTTTTAGCTAATTGTATAAATTTAATTAAGTTTAATTAGGACTTTATCAGTTTAAATATGACCTTAATCGCTTAATCAATAGATTCGCGGTGAGGTGTGGCGGGCTGGTGAGGTAGGAGGTTTGCCAATTAAAACCGATCCGCAGCCGACGGTCTTCTCACCATAAGTCAGCACGACCAGTTCATCGAGCTACCCTACCACATTGAGGGCTACTCATCCTCGTACGTTGTCTTGTACAATGCTTTCTGTTCCTAGCTCTTTCGGATTTAATAAACTCACGCTTCCGTCCGCGTGCCGTTCTTCCTCATGACCTGTCCAGCACTCTCCAGTGACCCTGCACCTCCGTCACCGGTCTTCCAGTCGCCCCTGCCCCTACGATCTCCTCTCGCGTATTCGTTCCACATGGCGCCGGCCTCCCTCTTTCTCAACGTTCACCTCAGATCATAGATCAAACAGAAAACAAAGACGCGCACCTATCAACAAAAATACTAATACAGTCGACGAACAGAAACAAAAAGATAAAATGTACAACACTCAACGAGAATAACAACCAAATCCAAATCAGGGATGCACTTATCCTTTTCGGCACATTAAAGTCCATCAACGTCGTTTAAATAGATAAATTAAAATAATGTTATTTCAAGGCCAGCCCCCGCGACAGAAACCTCGCTAAAGCCGTAAGGGGTCAGTGACGGACAGGTTCTGCCAGCGCAAGGGCACTCATGTCCGTTCTTCCCTCTCACCCCACCGGCAGCATTTCATTAACATGGCCCAAACCTTCAACCCACGGTGTTTTTTTATTGATTGGCGGGTAAACCCTGGCAGTACATTGGAAGACAAGGTCCCCGGGTGGGGGGCCCGCCGGGCCGGCTCCTTCGTCCGCATGGGTATTTAAAATTAGGAGTCAACTCTTAAATAACTCAACTTAATTCTTTTGGAGGTAGAGGGAGTACTTATATATTAAATAAGATAGTAATCACAACTTGCATTATACAGATCTGTCAGATCTACGTGAAGGATAGGAGTATCTATCAGGTGGGTTGTAGATTCTTTAAAATTCTCTGGTTTCTTTTTAGCATCTTCTATACACATCATACACTCAATAAAAATAAAAGATCATGCAATGAAAATAAAGTAAATTAAATAATAATAATAATAATAAAGAAATAAATAAGAGAAGATAAATAAAAAAAGAAACACAATAAAATAAATAGTTTTACTTTGTGAACAAAAAAAGAAAAGAAGAAGCTTGAACGAAAAGAGAAGGAATAAATGTTGGTATGTCTTTATTATGTGTCTTGCTGTCGCACTAGCTCTCTATATAGCAGAAGAGACTTGGTTTGTTTGGGCGATGCATAATGTATAGGTTCATTAAACATTATTCAAGAATGGGATCCGATCTATTTAGAATTAACCATGATTATGGGTGTCTTAATTAATAAGACATGAAATTTAGCTAGAATATCTAGCTGTATATTTTAAATATAAATGATGGAGTAATATGGTAGTAACTTAAAAATTATTTAGTAAATATATTTACTATTTCCTACAGCATCATAATCATATGTATATAGTCACGGTATTATTACAAGTCATAAAATGAACTATTATAAGTTGTGTGGTGTGCTTGGAAACAATTCTTATATATATAATTTATATTTATAAGATGTTTGAATTTATTAATATATAGTTTGGTAGATTGAGTAGTCCACGTTATTTAGTAATAACTAGTATCCTGCTACCATGTATTATTATTTGAATATATAACATAAGCTATTATTATTATCATACATACTTCAATAGTTTATATTATATGTAGTTTTGCTCCTCTTATAAAATCAAGATTAGTATATTTCTAAGCAGCATACGATTAATTAGTTCATGATTTAATATTTTATATAGTATTTATTATTTTAATATTTATGTTTATTAGGATGTGTCACTTAGTTACTAAATGTACATAATATATGAGTTATTATGCTTCATACTTAAGACAAGATACGGTTCTATAATCACTCAATATAACAATTCATATTAAGATGCTATCGACGTTGGGAAATTATCGGGTAGTGATGAGTTCTTCTATTATCGGTTATTTTTAATTCTACTCAGATATATGTTAATATAAGAATCTTTGGAGTATACTAGACTTAGCTAAACAGGGTACAATTAATCACACATATCTTATAATAATAACTATTAAATTTATATAAAATTATACAAATCTAACATTAGTAGTAAGTGGATAGAGGAGGATACCAGTCGTGTACGTAGCTAATCGTTTATAATATATGTGATGAACTATATCTTTTTAATAAGCGGTTAAATTATAAGGAACAATATGTAAGAATAATAATAACTGTTGTTATAAGTGGTCCTACCTCGTATATATTATCTTATTTAATTGAAGGTGATTATCAATTAGAAACTATAATTATTCTATATTAACGAAAGTTCTGATAATGAATATTGAAGTGGGAGTAGGATTGAATATGATGAGGTGTGACCTAGAGTACTTAGAGACGTGACTATGCACACCGTATAATATCTTCTAACCTAATGCTGTCCTAGCTTGAGGTGTAAATATGATTAAATTATGTTTAAAACTTTATCAATAGTGAATAGATTATTTATATATACGTATTAATGATAGGATAATTACTATAGTAAAGTTTATATGATTATATAAGATGACCACTTTAGCTGAAAGAAGTGTATAGAAAAATTTTTAATAACTCATAGCAGATGGTATCGAGATTACCAAATAGCTAGAGAAAAAGTATAAAATGTCATATATCATGGGTCTCCAAGGACGTTAGGTAGTACGCTTCAGTATATGCAATTCGTGATATTCTCTTATATCACATTAATGTTCATAGATAGTGGATGATAATAATACAATTTATTTTAATCTCGTGTTGTATTATTGTGGAGAAATAGGAACTATTAATCGAAAAATATATTAGTATAGAAAACGTGTGTACAAAGGCCTGTCTTTATTCAGAAAGTACTTTTACAACTAATAATTTTAAGTAGAGCTTTGCTTGTCTTTATTTAAATACAAAAGTCGATAGAGGGTGTTAGGTAGGATACGAGTCTACGTACTCTGAACATACTAAATGGAGATGCGATGTGGAGAAGAGAAGATGTGGAAAAATTAATTCATAGACTAGCTGTATAAGGCGGGAAAAACTATCAACTGCAGCGGATCCAATAATCAACAGGGCCGAGAGCAAGAGCAGGATCGGCGAACGCGAAAAACAGAAATCAAAAAACCCCATCGGTGTTATATCTACTACTTTACTTACTTCACGGTGAACTGACGTTTACTACATAACTACTACTACTCACTACTACTACTATACACAACTCAATACTTACAACTCACCACCTTACAGCTTAGAAGATTAGGGTTTCTACGGTCTCTTTAAGCCGAGTGGGAAACCTCAAAATCAAATGCCGACGAACTGGAGACTCTGATGGAACATATTTATTTAAAAGGAAGTAAGGAGAATAATTGAAGGAGGAAGAATTCCCCATTATAATTGAGGATCTCGGGGTCGCCCCATCAAAGCTTATATAATACAGCAGGTTATTTTAATGTTCACCGCTCCAAAGACAGGTTACGTGCAGAGCCCGAGGGGGCCACCATAACAAAAATGAGGAGCACGAGATGAACAAAAAGATAACGGTTCTAAATCAGAGGGTACGGTTAGAGGCGAGCGAAGAGGGCGAGAAGGGGGAGATGTCAGAAAACCCACTAAACGAACAATCTCGAAAACAAACACACCCACCACACATTCCTTTTCTTTATCCATCTAGTCTTAAAATTTGCCGGCTAAGCCGCGTCATCTTTCTATCCATTTCTCTTTTCTGTAGAAAATACTTATGGTATACCGGGTTTTTTTAATCGCTCATTCATTTCCAAACTTACTGTAATCATGCTGAGTTTAGGAAGAGAATAAATCTTCATAAAAAGGGGCTGTGGATATATGCGAGGAACAACGTAATCGACATTTATCCCACTACTGCGGGCCCCGAGCCCGCACAATATGCGTGATAGAGTGGTTTGGGACAAGGGAAAGGAAGTTTTCCCCTCCATTCGCGCGCGTCTTTTTCTTAAAAGGGGGAATAGAGAAGCAGGTTGCCTAAGGTTCAGAGCAAATCTCTCTCACACATTGACAGCCACTCATTCTCTATTAAGCGCACACCGCTCCCTCTTCCCCCCTCCCGCCCCGCGGCGGCCGCGCCCTCTCGGGACAGTCACTAAAAGAAACAAATTAAAGACTAAAAGTTGGTAACTAAAAAAAAACTTGTTTACACAAACAGCTCTAGCTCAAATTCTATCTTTCAAGCTGTAGCCAAACTCATTATTGCCATACATATAGAAAGTAACAGTGTAACTCAAAATACGCTTACTAATCTTCTTTATTTCAAAATTATCATACAGATTGTTTATTTTAAAAAAAAACATGTGGACAACAATCCAACATTAAATAAACAAAACTATGAACCGAAATAGCCTTGAGTGTTATATAAAGTCATTAGCTAGTCGTTGGGTTCGGTGCAAAGGGAAAAAGTTCCTTGTTGAGGTCGGTGTATTTTCCTATCTTTACCCTACAGCTTCTATAATTGTTTTATTACTCTTACGTTACCCGTGGTGTGATAACATTACTCTAATTCTTCCGCAGAGAGTCCATTCCTTGGAATAAGTAATTCGAATTATTACCATTATTGCTATGGCGCAAAGATGCACGGTTTTGCGGTTGCTGGTGAGACAGGCACAAACTCATGATACTCCAATACTTATCCTCTCTCGTGCGTTCTACTCCTTACTCCGACTTCTTTGATTCCTGCTCGCGTATAGGTCGATGTATTTAATATCTATGATAATTCAATAATGTAGAAATCATTTATTATCTCGAGTTATGAATTTTTATTTTATTTTCTTAGCATCTTTTATTATTATTATTATTATTATTATTAGTTATTATATTATTATTGATTTTATTATTATTTATATGAATTAATTATAATAGTAAAATTATATTAAATATTGAATAAAAAAAATAATATATATAATATATAAGATTATTATTATTATTCATTAGTAATTATTATAAAATTATTTTTATTATTATATAATTAATTAATAATATCTATATTATTTTTGTATGCTGCAAGTCTTTCACTAATTGTGTGGTTGTTAAGGGATTTTATAACGTGAAACGAAAAAACAGGAAACTAGTAAGCTGGTTAAGGAGCAAAGTCACACAAGCAGTAGGCACAATTAGCAGAGAGAGAGGGGCCTAAATGGGATGCTTGCGCTGCTTCTTTAAAGGGCTTACGAGTCTTAGGGTCAATTATCAAACATGCTTCTGTTTATTAGAACAGTGTGTACGTAGTTTTTGATTTTAACATAAAATGGATTGGTTCAAAACACTTTAATACTGAATTACAAGTATTGTATTCGAGGGAAGTAATAAGTTATATAAAGGTCAACCTAGTATAGTATTTGGTGAAGTAGGCAACGTTAGGACAGTGTTAGTCAATATTAGTTCGGCTTAATTTGGTGTATAGATTATGTGAACAAGCTGTATTAAAGTTATAAAATGGTATAATCGGGTTTGAATATAATGGTTAACAGAGGGCTGGTTGGCTCGGGGGGGTAAATCGCATTCACAAATATCTTATTTTTCGCACATAGGGACTGGTTAGGGGTTACTGTTGCGGATAGATGAATCGTTTAATGAATTAAAAAGTAGATATATTCCTACATCAGTTTGATCACTCATCGTATCTTCCGCCAAACTCTGGTCATCCTCTTACAGGCGACTCTGGTGGCGAATTGCTCTGCGTACTTTCTGACTACGCACTCTGTACTTCTTCGGTGGGGGACCTCCGTCGATGGGAGCTCATCCGAGTCACTGCAGTTGCTTTATAATCTTGAATTACTACTTCCATCGGATGGGGTCGGCCGGGATCCATGCAAAACATAAGGGTAGGGTATCAAGGTAGGGGGTTACTATAGGAATACTATAATTGATGGGCCATTAGGGAGTGATATATAAAGTATCGGGCTATCCGCCCATAGTAGGTAATAATGGTGTAAATTATATATATTATATATATTAGTTTAAATCATATAAAACAAATACCTACCCTATATTAACATATCCTTTATTGCCTGTGGAATAAAATATATTATATATATTATAAATAGACGTTATACTATTATTTATTATATATATTTAATATAATATACATCTATTAAATAGAACACGATATCGCCTCATTGTGTGGGTTTGTAGGCCTGACAATCTAACACAGATTAAATTCTAAAGGTTTTGGCTTAGATACTTCTACACATGAGGCTTCTTCTTTTCCTTTCTTATTTCTTCAGCTCATTACGTTTTCCATCTTCGCTAGCGTGTTGCGGGACCATGAGCTTTTCAGGTGAGCTCCCCTCATGGGGTCCCTCGGGGAAGTAAGTTTAACCCTCAAATTTGAGGATCTAGCGCCGGCTTAAGAAGACATTTATAAGGCAGCAACTCATTTGACTCGTTATGATTTGTAGGGTCAGGATTTGCAACTCCGGACTTGCGCATTTCATTTGCTCCTATACCTTAATTCCACGCCTACCGAATATACTAAATTCTTCCAAATATCTTCTATGCAGACGTCCTCCAAATTTGCGATCGCTGTCTCACGAGCAGTTCCCCAGTCTTTGGTAGCTTATAGCCCATCTCTCAGCTATTGTGGCGATAAACCCCCGCTTATACGCACGGAGGGGATATGCCTCTAAGAACGGGGGTGGTGTACGAGGCAACATTCCTTGTCGATTATGCTTTTTTAATGTATTAAGCCAACAAGAGCACTAAAGAAAGACGATTTTAAAAATCCGATTTAGGGGGTATAAGAAATGCGCACTTTAATTTCGACATTCAATTGTACTCTTCACCTATTCATTTTATACCCTATGACCCAAAAACTTACCAATTTTGTAGCTTAAAGGCGTAGCTTTCAGGTTAACAAAGGCAGAAAACGGTCGTTCGCCAGACGCTTATAATTCTCAGTCATCACCGGAGGCTCTCTTTTAAACCATACTCTCTTTCTACACCTCTCTCGCCACCGGCAGAGTATAGAGTGGTCGCGAGAACCCGGCGTTCGTGGTTCCGAAATTAATTTCAGTCTAGGTCACATAGATGACTTGAGGATATAGTTCCTTTCGGTAGGAGGACCATGAAACCGCCGAGAATAAGGTGGCGCTTCACCAGTGGTTACGAAGGGGAGATGCTTTTGCAGTTCCGGTGGACCGGGAGGGCTGTGACGTTGCCCGCGGCCGTGAACCTACTTTTTGGCTTGAGCTTTTTGCTACGTTGACCTTGGTATTTGCGCTTGGACACTGTCTTTTTGGCTCTTGACCTTTTGAGAGCCCAATTTTTTGGCCTTGACTTTTTGGCCTTGACTTTTTTGGAAACCCTAATTTTTTTTGGCAAGCCCTAATTTTTTACCCGCCTAATTTTTTGGCAACCCCGATAATTTTTGCAAACCCTTCGAAGAAGGGTGCGCCAACGGTTGCCAGACCACGTGTACGTATCCAGCGCTCGCCGTCACGTCCGAGACAGCCTTTGAAAAGCCTTCATGTGGGTGAATTTGGCGCCACCCTAATTTTGGCCACCTTTAGGGCTTAGCCTTTTTTTGAGTCTTAACCTTGCGGTGATTGTACTTATTGATTTATTTTCTCGGTCCTTTGACCCTAATGCCGAGGTAGCCACGGGTCAGAATTATTGGCCTCACGCTAATTGTTGGGCCGCACCTTTAGGGGGCCTTACGGCCCTATTTGTGACCTGGTCCCTGGGGTAGGCCTTGTTCTGACCATGGATCATTTTCCGCTTTGCCCTTTTGGGCTCTAGGGATTTACGGGCGTCCAATAATAGAGCCAACGCAATTGGTGGGCAATAGTCTGTCTACCAGCACATATTTCGTTTTCCTAACTTTTGGAACGGGGGTATTAGATTCTAGTCCTTAATTGACACCTTACACACACACAGCATCACACACGCACACACACACATCACACACAACACACACAACACGCGAGATCACACTTTATACACCCAAATTTACGGCCCTCACATGGACCCACTTAAGCACAGCATTCTAATTTTTAGTCGACGACGACATTTTCACCCGAGGTGAGGACAGCTTCACGAATTTACAAACCCTTTCGGAATAAGAGGCCACCTTGATCATCGCAGCCGGTGGGACACAACAGACGAAGCGGCGCAGCATATATCACTAGTCATCATTTTCTTACACCATTCCAGGAGTTCTCAACATAATAACACTACAACACACCGATTCTTTTATTGCTTACCGGGTTTCGGGTCAGAGATTGTTACAATACCCCTCATTTAGAGGGGTGCAGACGGCGTTACGACCACATTGGATTTATCATTTAAACTTTTCACACAAGATGACTTTTACCTAGCAGCACAGGATTGTACGTTTACCCACACAGAGGTTTCCTTACTACCCACCATTGAAATGTGACTTTAGCACTCCGGCACGCAGTACTTATCTTAAACACACAAACACCGAGACGGGCACACCGACTTTCGTTTTGGGAAGTTTTTTCGTTTTACTTTTAAAAGCCCACCCCGCGGGCGAGCACGAGGATGTGTTTCCTACTTTATCAACATTCTATCATCTACAGGCCCAATACCATATTTCACAAAACACATTTACTACTTACGTCTCTAGGCAACAGCACGAACTATTCACCAGATACCCATTCACGCGACGCACAACTCTTACTGTATTACTTTACTCGGTGAGCACAGAACTAAGGTTCGGGTCAGTGTGGGGCAGGGCACGCCCGGCCGACCCTAGCCTGTTGTAGATGACCGACTTATACACACTTCACTAATGACAAAAACAAACATTAACCAATTTAACCACATCAGACACAAGTGGTTACATGAAACAGTAGGCGGTCGGCATACCCAACCCTTTCGTCCCAGATGAAAACGAGTCAACTGTTGGCCCCCACCCTAATCTTTTCGCCATCCTAAAACTTTTTCGGCAGCCCTAATTTTTCGGCAGCCTTGTCTTCCATGGACAATTTGGAAACCAAAATTTATGTCGTCAAACCCTTTCGTATTCCAGGACAATTTTGGCATCTGTAACTTTTTGACCTTGTAGGCTTTTTTAGGGATGCGTTTCGAGATGGGGGTTGCCCGAGAGTCACCCGTAAGAAGAGGCATCTATTAAGTAGTTACTGTGCCCTGATCTGATGAGCTAATTGTCATGAGTCGCCAGGTGAGTGCCAAGTCGAAAAGATGCCAGGCTGGAGTGCGAGATTGGTCCAGGTGAGTGCCAAAAATGAGCCAATGACGGCTGCCCATCATGGAGTGCCAACGGGCCCACATAGTGCCAACTTGAGTTTTTGCACTTTTTCAAGCCCTGTTCTAGCCTCCCCTTGGCCTAGGGGAATAGCCGCTAATATGAGTGGTCTTATACCCCCTAGGTTATAAGGTATGATGGCTCAGCATTATATTACAAGCTTCTAGGATGCTTCCTACTATGAGTTAGTCTTTTTTCTACACTTATTAGCTATGATATATTATATAACCGATATAATATGATAAAGTATAGGTATTTAATATATATATTTAATTTATAATATATTATATATATATATATTATATACTTAATATTAGGGATATATAATATATATATATATTATATACTTGCACACTACACCTACACACATACACTAACACTTAATACACACATTTCACTTTTATGACGACGTGTGATATAGCACTTAATGACACAACTATATAAGGCACTAATTGCACTGGCTGCGGCCAGTTGACCACCTGTACACTTAAGAACCCATATTCTGTGTTGAGCGCACTCTACACTCTATCCACACCTACAGATCACATGTTCACTACCACTCACCACACTCGGGGGATTGTGAGGCGGGTCAAGCGCTGTTGAGTGCGCCTGCAACTTTGATGCGGTGCTCAAGCATTATATGCCTTCTCTTTAGCTATTGATGCCTGCCCTAACTTATGAATAAGGCTCTCCCATCGTTTTTGTTATTAGATCTTCATCTTTGATGCTCTCTCCTGTGATGATACCTTCTATTATTGACGACTCATTCTTGTTACATCTTTTTCTTATCCTTTGTTCTAGCTTTCACATTTAGCCTTTCCTATCCTTTAGGACAACTAACGAGCTTTATTAGATTGTATGTTTTCCTTAGTCTTTCATATAGGGTTTTTACCCACATGGACGCACGGTAATAGCCCCTCGCACAGAACGATGGGGCGGCCACGGGCGCCGCCGGTGACCATGCATCGCGGCTGCGTCCGCCGCCGGCGCGGCGTGCGGCACACGCGAGGCGGCGCGAATACCTTCCGACGTACGATCGTCGGGGAGACCGCGTGGGCCCGCAGGCGCGCCATGGAATATCCCGGCGCTGTGCCGCCTCGCCGCCGGGCCGCCGCGCCGCTCGGGGACGCTTATGAGCCGAGGATGTTACGCCACGGGCAACGGCAAGCACCCTACGCGGATGGTGAGGGACTATGGGAGGGCAGTTTCATTGGTTGGGGGTTCGTACTTAGAAGACAGTTTCAGTAGATGAGGCGATTCGGCCGGGGGGGGGCTGGGGATCTCCATGACGTAAACTTATGACAGACACTTATTATATTTTTACTTAAATACTTTTATAATATTAATAAACTTGAGAAAAAATTTGGGTTAAAGGATAAGAAAGAAAAGACATTTTTTTAATAGTGGTAGGACAGTAAACATTTTATTTATACTACGTTGCTGATATTTTTTTTAATGCCCTCATGCATATGATGATCACTAAGGAATTTCAAATTTAGGGAAGATTCTATTGCAGCAGGGGAACTAATTCACACCTTCATACAGATATGAACAATAAATGTGCACACATCTCTGATTTTAATGAGTTTATAAAAAAAATGTAGAGGAAGTTGATTTCAGAAAATAAAAATTTTGAAGCAGTAAATTGCTTTAGTCATCCACTTGGAATTCTCAATGACATTTCTCGAGTGTGAATTCAACCGAAGAAAACTACCATAAGTTCTAGCATTTTTTGATCCTTCTCGGAGACTATATTTCTTCTTAATAATTTGCAAGAGCAAAATTAAGGTTGTTATCACTCTTTCGCAGTTTTTTTCTGACATTTTCATCAATAACACTTGGAGAGATAATTCTATTTTATGTTGTTTATTTTAGAGAAATATTCATGGAATTTCTTGAAAATTTAAATCATTTCCATGTCCAAATAACTTTATCAGTGTGGACATCAGTCCTGTTCTCTTAAAACGATCTCTCCTCACACACACACACACACACACACACCCACACCACACACACAACACACACACACACACACATATACTATATATATTATATATTATATATATATATATATAATATAAATATATATATATATATATATATATATATATATATATATATATATATATATATATATATATATATATATATATATATATATATATATATATATATATTATATATATACATGATGCCTACAGATGATATAAAATCTCTCCATTTGTCTGCAGTAAAACGAAAACCCCCTTAAATGGTTGTTTATTGCCGTCGTTAGCGAAACAAATCGCCTTCAGGTTCTCTGATTTTATACTTCTCTAGTAACTGACATACTTCAAACGCCTGCCGCTAGTACCTCGTGCTTTGAAAGACATTGGAGGTATTCCAATAACCGTTCCATCTGCCCACAGCCCAATTTTAATCCACTAGAAATCCAGTCTATTGGTCCTTGACGGTAACTGCTGGAAACATTTCGCGTCCCATTGAAAGGTTGATCACAATTCTACGACCAATTGTTTGAATTTTACTCAAAGAGCTCTCGCACTTACTTCGTTTCGCAAAACATCTGACGATACCTAATCTAGAACTCGGTACAATTATATAACGTCACTCACGTCATGATGACCATAAAGATCGGACTGCTAAAAGCATATATTCTCTCACTTGTTATCACGATCATTCACTCTTGGGAGTATAAAGTGCTATAATAATAATAATAATAATAGATATACATAATAATTTACTATAATAATAATAATATAATAATAATAATAATAATAATAATAATAATAATAATAATATCATCAATAATAATAATAATAATAATAATATAAGTACATCTGTTATAATACATAATAATAATAATAATAATATAATAATAATTTAATTTAATAATAATTATAATAAATAATAAGATAATAAAATAATAAATAATAAATTAATAAATAAATAAATAATAAATATATAAATAAAATAAATAAATAATAAATAATAAATAACTAAATAATAAATAACCTAATAAATATAATAATAAATAATAAATATAATTATTTGTCTTTTCAGTGGAACCCCCTCAGGGCGACCCCTCAGATACTTTTGAGGGTTCTGAACCCTCAAAATTGAGATATACGTCCCCTTTAAAACATATACATAACACCAATATTACGATGTTAAGTAAATCGCTGGACCAAATCGGACCGGCACCGGCCCCGCACAGTGCCGGTGATTTACACCTACAATTGCCACTATTTGCTGCGTCATCATGAGACTTCTTCTTATTCCTTCTCTTATTCCTTCCTTCATCATCCTTCGTCTGCCTCATTATCATGCATTCCATGATTGCAGTTTGGCCCTCAGGGGGGGAGCTCTCAGGACCATTGAGGGCTTCTGGAACCCTCAAAACCGAAATCTACCTCGTTGAAAACGTATATAAGGACACCATCATTTGACTATCAATGTGCTTTGCTAGCCAGAATTCCATTCTGACTCAACGATCTGTCTCAGCTTACCGGGCCACTAATAGATTACATCAGAATCGGATACGGCTGGAGAAGTGACCGTCACAGGCTGTCTAGCATGAATATCCTAATCACGGAATATACCCGTGTTAGGTGTCTAACCCTATGTTATAAGGTATAGGGAGTCGATTCCCGTAGTTTATAATGGAATCGTAGCATTCCTAGCATGGTTTAGTACCTCACCCCCCTTTTCTAACCTTATACATGTTATATCATGTTATGTTCAACGGAATATACCCGATATAGGTATCGATTAGTAATATATCAATGATGCGTGAATCGATACCGTGGTATAATGCAATCCGTTAGCACCTTTCACATGGTTTAGTATAAGTTAGCAACCCTCTCCCCCCTTTTCTAACAACCCTAATTTATATTTTTATTCTTCGAGTACAGATCCGAGATTGGTGTGGAATTATGGGTAATGGATGATGCCGAGCCGATTTCCGCTATTGCCGAGCGGCTCGGATGAGCCGTCGCGGTTTTTAAACGCATCAACATGCGTTTCGCGGGGGCAGAGAACACCTTGTCCAAAACATATCATGACGGGTCTCAAACAGGGGTTAAACGTCCCAAAAATGAGATTGCCGGGGTTACTTTCCCGAACGCCAGAGTCCTCGTGGCCCCAGCGGGAGGCCCTTTGTTATGGTTTCAAATGAGGCCAAGATTTATGCCTAAAACCCATACCTAGCCAACGGAGTGTTAGGATATCGACTATTCCATTCAAATTGGTATTCCTTCTTTTGTCATGGTTAACCTGCGTTGTAGACGCCCTATGATGGGAAAGGAGTTGCAACCCCCCAAAACCTTAAAATGGACTTAGAAGGCTGAAATTTGGTGAGCGTATAGAAGAGAATGAGTGAAATAGAACAATGAGTTTTAAAATTAAGTGCCGGATCATATGGGCCGGAGCTGGAGCTGCTGACGGCCGAGCCAGATTGGAATTCTGGCTCCAGCCACATATTAGGACAAATGACGGTGTCTCATACCTATGTTTTCAATGGTGCTAGAACTCATTTTTGAAGGGTTTCAGAACCCCAAATGAGTTTGAGATTAGTTTGAGGGGGGTCTCCTGAAAAAAGAAGAAAGCTTAAGAAGACGACGAAGCGAAGACATGCGAAGTTTAGGAAAAAGAAGAAAAAAGGAGAGTTTACAACTGGATCAAAATAGTGATTGTAGGTGTGCGGTTACGACACCCGGTGCGCGACCAGTAAACATGTACTTAGCCAACCATAAGTATTGGATCCTTTATATATGTTTCCGTTGACGTGGAACGATGCAATAACATAGTTTTCAGTAACTCTTAAAGGAATGAGGACCCCTCCCCAAGACGGTTCCTACTTAAAAAAAAGAAAGAAAAGCAGGTGAGGAAGACGAAGTAAGATGAGATCACGTTCTCAACTCTCCAAAGCAGCGTTTTCTTCACCTCTTTAAGCCTCACGACCCCACCAAATGCCAAAATGCTTAATAAAGTTCAGTATGCCTCGCGACCCTTAACATACCATACTATATACATAGATGTATAATATGATATTCATATACTATATATAGGATATATATATATATAATATATAAATATATATATATATATACTTCGTTTTGCTAGGCCAAAGGACAGAATTTCCCTGTACGTCCTACCACAACATCCGGTAATACTCTCGATCAATTTTTAAATTTTTAAAAAATAATAAGCTAATATATTTATTTGTATATAGAGGATATAATAATATATATATAATATTATATATATATATATAATATAATATATTAATATTTATAATATATATATAATATTAATATATATATAATTAATTAATATATAATATATATATATTATATATATATATATATAATATATATATAATAATTATTACAGGTTGGTCAGAAGTATGCTAGTACCAGTAATTCAATTTGATATAATACGAATCCCATTCAGCATCTTACTTTCATACCAAGAGGGTGGTTTTAGAGCAACTGATATTTGATAATATATAATTATTACGAAATAAGCACTTTTTTCATATAAAAGAATTACATTTCATATTGTAACCATATTTTATTGATAATTTATATCAATCAATGCAACTCTGCCACATTAAAAATTTTTTTTTTTTGTGACACACCTCGCGATTCACCGATTATATCACGCTCGCGCCCCTCCTTGAGGGAGCCTGAATTAACACCACTAACGACAGTGGCAATGTTTGACCACATTGCAATGCCAGATGCTTCAGATTTTATAATTTAATAACACTTTTTTACATAAAATGTCAATTCATCCACCACTATATCGTACTTTCTTTCATATAAATTCGTTTCTCTCTATACTGATCTTAACCATTATCATATCATACCTATAAACATTTTTACATTATTTATATAGAAAACCCTGGTTTCAACTGTTAAATTTATGTAATATAAAACAGTGTTCATTTATTTCGACCTAAAGCAATTTTTTAATAAATCTCAATCACAGGAACATAGTCGATACCATAAGTCCCAGATGAAATTACTTCCCCTCCCCTCTTGCTTAATTGCGCTTTGTTTTACGTATACCTGTATAATATTTTTACTGCTATACTTATATATATATGGGGTCATTTTACTTTGTTTCAAGTCCTATCTGAAACACACATATTTTAGGTTTAGAAAAATATAAAAATTCGTAATCTGTTTTATATAAACTTGGATAATTAAGTATTAATATATAATATTATATATATTATATATATAAATTGCGTACTACTAGTGATAATAAATATGGTTCGAGAAAACTTGAATAATATATATATAATTAACATATTAATATTAATACATATGCCCAGGAATACTCTAAATTTTTCGGTAATCATAATTTAGTACACTATAAGAGCACTGATATCTAAGTATTTAATTATATCAATATTATCACTACTCTTTGCCATAAATCAAATATTGTACGCTCATAATAAGAAGTATAATGAAAAATATAGCCATGCAAATAAGTACATCTTGGTTATTGGTCCGCTGAAGCTCTATTTTGAGATATGATTTTTCTGATTTCTAAAACTCATTACTAGGAATTATTGATATAAATAATATCCGCTTAACGATAAGTAGAAAAGAGGAAATGAAGATGAGATTGATGTTGAGTAAGATGATTACATGAAAGATTTATTATTTTATTTAAAAATAGTTATTTTTTTACAAACTAATTAGGGTTGAAAGTTACGTATCAAATAACTATTAAATTTTACTTTTATTATTCTATTTGATTGTTTTTACAAAAATACGTCAATTAAAGTTACTTACTTTAGACTTTAATTTACATGATATAAATAATAACTATACTTTATTCAACTGATCTGAAGCTTAAAAAAGCCTTTAAACCTACAATTCAATACTAAAAAAATGAACAAAAAAACATCCTAACAGTTTTCTTTGATAAACATGTATTTAATGGGAAACACTTTGAAACTGAAAGTAACCTAACTTATTAATTTTATTTATTAATTATTGGATTATTATTATAATATATTATAATTTCATTATATATTATTATTATTTCACAGATATATTTTATTTCCATTATTATATTTAATTAGTTTATTTAATTATTATTATTTAATTTATAAATTTTGTATCAAAACGAAAGTTCTGTTTCAGCAATGTTAAGAAATTTTAGCAAACTTTTGATTACGAATTTATTCATTAGTTATCTGTAATAATTTTGATAGGTTAATATAATCTGACGAGATATGGTAATTATTATTATTAGTCCTTTTTCGTTTCTTTAGTATTCTATGAACTTTTTATTCTTATTTTTGAATGTTGCTTTTATTTAAAATTATTATTAAATACTGTATTATTTCACTTTCACTTCGTTATTTCATTTTATAAATTTTTTCTGTCTATTATTAATTAATATTTATTATCTAATTTCCATTATTAGTTATGCTATCAAATGAGATACATGAATAACTTTTATCTCATATTATATTAATTATATTTAATTATTAATTATCTTATTTATTTATTTGTATGATTAAATCGTAATTATGTAATATCATTCTCATGTATTATATTTTCATTATTATCTCTTATTAATAGCAATATATGCTGTCATGCTCATGAGTATTAATTCTTCATATATTGTAGTGTATCCTATTAATTATAATGTGACAAATATATCTGCAGAAGTATTAATTATTGCTTCACATTAATAGTTGTCATTTTGCGATTATTATTATTGTTAATACGAACTTGGATATTATTATTATTAATTTGACGAGACTAGTCTTATTATATGATTTTCTCTAAAATTTCTTAAATAAATATATTATTATTATTACTTGTAATTATTATTTATATATATTATTAATTATTTAAACACTCACGTATTTTGATTATATCTAGAGTGGTTTATATTAAAGCTATTTTAAAAATAATACTACTAATAACTCAAACACCTATATATTGTGCAATGTTTTCAAATAAAAATTTGCCAAAACTATACATGGCCGATCAGCTTAATACAGATTCTATAGGTACACCGGGATTTTGATTAAGAGCTTGTGAGGGTCATTATTACAAAGTCAGAACAGAGTAAATTGGACACGAAAGAATCCTAAGGTATATTTACCAAGCTGTGGATTCATAAGCAGTTTTAAAAATTCATGAAAGTATAGTTCACCTGTTATTATATATGCTCATCCGAGTCATAGATCCTTTAATATTGGGATCGACGTCCAGCAAGGTAAGCTGGACAATGAAATTTATAAGCTCATGAAAGCTTTTTTAGTCTGCGTGTTTCAAGTAATAAATCGCAATGTTTCGTTATTTACTATTAAGAACAAGTAGTAAATAAGCCGATAATAATCTGTCATGAAACCTTAAATTACTAATGCTTATTGAGAGTGAATGTCTTCAATACCCATATACATATTGACCATAGTGTCATACACTCATATGCAGGTTGGCGGCCACTTTATTTAAAGATAAAGACTGATTATGCAAGAGAGAGTTGTATAACGTACAGAGTCACAACAAGGATTAATTTATGGGTTGAGTAGTAGGTAAGAGCTATGTGAGACTGATGTACTAGGGCTGAAGGGAGTAGGCAATGTTATTTCTGTAGAAAGACATACTTTTTTCTCAGAGGGTACATAATTAGAACATTGGAAGTCTACAAAATTATTACAATCTATGATATAATTACGTAGAGACAATTACAAATTTCTTCTAATAGTAGTGCCGTGCTACTAATATCAGACCAGGGGACATAACTCACAAAGAAAATTAAGAAGAAGCATGCATCTTAGATTTAAGAAAGCATTCTAATTATAAAGCGGAAATGGCAAAGATTGTTTATTAAATTTTGGGGTTTCCTTTCCAGGAAGGTTGTTATATTATATATAAATGGATTTCGCAACAACTAAATTTTTATTACATATTATATAATATATATATATAATTATTAATATTAATTAAGTATTCTTAATTTATATAATATATTTTATATATATAAATTTATATATATATTTATAAAATATATATATATAGTATTATATAATAAATATATATATATATATATATATATCATATATATATTAATTAATATATATATATATATGTTAAATATATTGTACTTTATTAAATATATATATATATTAATATATAATATTATAATATATATATATAGTTAATTAATTATATATAAATATTATATTATATATATATATATTAATATATATATATATATATATATATTAATTAATATATATAATATATATTATATATTTATATATGATATATAATATATATATATATATATATATATATAATTGTAAACGAAATAGGGAACGGGAATTGAAGCAGATGATACTGCCTGGAAATATGCTAACGCCTACTTAATGGGCATTCTGTATTTAGTATAGTTGGTAATACTTTGAATAGGTATAAATATTGGTGAACTGTGTATATGTAATGTTAGCATCTACTTTACCTTAGTATTTGATTGGTAGGAATGCTATAGTCAGTATTGCTGACTTTATACTTACATTATAGTTTCAATACTATATATATGTTCAGGTTCTGCTCATACTAGTTTAAGCCCTTGATTATCGTGCCTGATTAAGTGGCTTAAGTTCTGTTAAATTATAAGATAGCTAGTCATTCGTTAACGCTGTGGCGCCAACTAATTCATATAGCTTATATTAAGTATTGATTAATATGTTATAACATTTACACGAATTAAATTTACTTACAATTTATAATATTAATGGTATGTTTGCAATATTTAATTATGTTTGGTACTTACTTGAATTAGATTTGATAGTGATAAGGATATGATAAATTTTTAGTATTAAATCATTTATAGTAATGTACTTAAATTAGTATAAAAAATCTAACATTTGATATAATATTTTGGACATGTATATATATATATTATGAGGCCTGTTAGAATATGTAGGTTGTGTGGACCGCGAGTAATTTGAGATAGGGCTCGCTTGGCGTATCTGTGTGAAATAATGTTTCTGGAATATATATATATAATAACTCTATTCATTAATTTGGTTGTTAGATAGCTGATATTTTATATTCTAATCTATGCTGACGAATATTTTAGGGTATAAATACGTCATAGGGTATAACTATATATATATAACTATATATATAATATAGTATATATACTATCGATAATTGAGAATATTTTGTAGCTAACTTACTCAGCCTATCTGATTATTATTAAAGTAAATTCTATATTGAATATAATTTATTTAGTACGTATGTACTTATATGGACATAAACTGATTAGCCCTAATTGTGATTAGGCTATTAAAAGATGAATTTAATTTTGTGGTCGTTCTTGGTTAATTATTATAGATATTTGATTAGTGGTTCTTTTACGGACTTTCTCAAATTTTACCCTTCTATATAATAAAAAAGAAGCCTCTAATGTGTGGTTGGTTGAGGTAGTATAAAAAACGCTCATTCTGATCTGCCTTAGATATTAAATGATAAATTATTTTGTAAGTATTATAATTACTGCTTACTGATTAGCGTGTATGTACCTATATATGCTAGTAGAATAACGTAGTACGTATATACTTTAGGTTATAGTTCATATTATGTACCTTGAGTAATAGTTATTAGATAGTTGTCAGCCTGAATAAGAATTTTTGTACCTGTGTTTCGGTTTTAATTATCATATAGTTCAAAATTATGTGACATATATGATATTGCATGATACATTCTTGGTAATTGTAATGGCACCGCAGCGGGTAAGTTTACATGGCACGCTCGCCGTCTATCATCGAGAGCGGTTCATAGCTTCAAGTCAGTGCTGGCTCATGCTAACTACACTCGTTTATGATGCATAAAGATTGCGAACACTCTTGTGTCTGAGAGAGAATTTGGTGCTCAAGATGTTTATATATATCTCTGCTTTATGTCTTTTTGTCCTATGTAATGAAAATCACTCGTTGGAAACAGTGGAGTCATAGAATTGATATACCCACTATATTATTAGATATAAATTATAACCTGTAGTACAATAGCATTATATACCTTTAAAGAATAATTAACTTAGGGGGAACATTATATGATATAAACACTTATACTCACATATTAAAGATCATAATTGAATAATAAAAAATGTACATTAGCGAAAAATAGATACATCTGGATTTATGATGCAGGACTTTCGTGACTTTTGAGAAGTCTGAAAATAAATTAAAATTCTCTTGTATTTTTGATTTTATCCTCGGATTATAACAAATTGCTTTCATTTTTAGTAATTTCATAGTTGACTTTCGGAGGAGCTCAATTCCCCAGAATGTTGATTAAAAATTCTTTAATGATTTATAAATTATGATACAGTATCAAACTTAATTTACATGTAAGTCTAAAGATTATAATGTAATAATTAAATATATATTATTATAGGTAATGTATATATATATATATATATATATTATATTATATATATAGTATTATATATAATATTTTATAATATAATGTATGAATAAAATATTATATATGTTTAATATAAAATATAGGGAGCGACCGGTGCGACCCCGCTACTATCCGGTACCTAAACCTCCACTATAAAGCTCGATAATATTATTTTAGCGACCCCTACGTGACTCAAAAATCTAAGGATATAAAAGACCGTAGTATAGTATTTATATATCTACCGGTAGTGACTTAAACTTAGCTAAACATTTTACATACTAAATATATAAATATTACATATATATTATACAGTTTCATAAATACACTACATATAAAAAAAATACATATATTTATTATCCTATCACCTCTCCAAATTATGAGTTATTAAAATTGATGACTATATAGTAAATACAAAACAGTTCCTACTAAAGTATAGTCACCTTTAAATTAGAGAACACGACAAGAATTTTATCTTTATTGATCTACTTATCAAAATTATAAAAAGTTGTGTGATTGGGTGGCCATAAATTATCTAATTATATTTTCCGTAGTTTAACTATCTTAATGATAATATATATATCTCGAAATTGATATATATATATACTATAGCTAATACAATATTCAATTGTAAAAAGGAAATAAATATAAATTGTTTTTATGATAAAATATAAAATAATTTATTATTATATTTATATATTATATTAATCTGCTGAAGCTTAAAATATTATGCAAGAAACATACAAAACATCTAGGTGCGCGGCAGAAGAAGGTAAGTCCCGGATCCAGTTATCCATAGCAAAAGAGAGCAATACAAGAGAGATATTAAGTGATAGTAGAGAATAGGTGAGCAACATTGCAGAGCGCAACACGGACGGCCAATTCACCGAGGAAGAACGACGAGACTAGAACTACGAAACCCCCGCGAACACGTCCGACGTAACACGAGAGCACGTGTCGGTGGAACCACAACACCGAGGAAAACCACAAATACTATAGGGATAACATATATAAAGTAATAGAGAGTAATAGATGGAGAGGATATGATGATGAAGAGAGAGAGAGATGAGAGAGAGATGAGAGATAGATAAGAGTATAGACGAGAGAGATAAACGAAATGCTAAAATATATAAAAGTAGTCATATAATATATATATAAGACATAGAGATAGAGAGAGAGAGAGATAGATAGACTGAGACGAGACGAGTAAGTAAAGTTAGTATATTTTTGCTATATATATAATGTCTGAAATTATTCCGATCAATTAAAATGAATAAATATTTTCTCACAAATTTTAATGATTATAATCAATATGCAATATTAAAATGATATCTACATTTCTTGAAGTTTTATTATTAGTAACAATATATGTAATTGTAATATGACTACAGAAAATAAATAGGACTAGATAAAGGATAAATAATAATTGGCAAATATTATTAATAACAAAGATATAGTTTATTTATATTAGTTAGAACCGAACAGGTAAGAATAATACATAACCATAGGACAACGTGAGTAAAATAAATAAAATTAAAAATAAACTAAAAATACTTTAATAAATGAAAAAATAACTAAATATCACAAGATAGCAATTGCACATCTAATTAGAATTATTTAATACTTAATAACTCGAAAGAAAAGCTGAAGACGTGTCCATCTATCAAGTGGTATATATCTTTATATGTTTCGCCACTTATTAATAGATAAGAACACCTCTCAATTATAATGGTTTTTTCACAGTGCTCTGTCAGTATTTGGAATGTAATTCTATTAGTAACAAAATTTCGTAATACACAAAAAAATAAGAAAATATCAATTATGTAAATTTGTATAATAATACAAAATTTGCATCCTTATTAGAAAAATATTCTTATTAGAAGGTTGGCTCATCGCTTCACTCTATCCTAACCTACACTTACAATGGACATATTGAAGAGTTAGTGCACACCCGCAGTGACTGCAAGAAGTTCTGATTATTAAGGGGAGTCAGAGTGAAAGGAGATCTGTAAGATTCATAGGTTGAGCTCAGAGTGAAGTGTCGAGATTTGAGATTTATAGTGTTGGTACCAAGTGCAGAGTGCTCACAAGACTTCGTAGCCTCTCTCACGTTGTGTAGCGTTGGAGGTCTGAGTTGTTGTATAAGGAGTATCTGATTAGTTTTCCATGGTATTGAGTTGAGAGAGTGAAAGGAGTTCTGAGTTTAGGTATGTATCATATATATGACAGGTTCTCACGAATTAGAGTTACGGCTCTTCATAACTTGACTTGATGGTATTTCAATGGAGAACGGAATTATATATTGATTTCTATGCGTCGATTGCTAGAGTTGTCTGGATAGGTATTTTAGCGTTGCGACTGCTTAAAGACGTCTAGAATTAAGGTGATAGAGGAGATTCTTCTTTAGAGTTATATCTGAGATCATGATTTATGTTGTTTTTGAGAACTAGCTGTCAGACTGGTAGAGAGAGGAGTTCTTAACGTTTTATCATGTTAGTAGTCGCCGAGATGTTAAACCAGAGTGGAAAGGTGTTCTATAGTTTTAAGTCTGTAGTCCAGAGTGAAAGGATAGCGACAGTCATAAGCAGTGGGAACTTCTTGATAAATGCATTGCGCTTTAGTTTTAGATGTGTATAAGTCAGAGTAGAATAAGGTAGTTTTAGTGTAGGTTTTAGGGTTGGTATAGTAACCAGAGTCTAATGATCGATCTGGGGAAAGTTTTTAGTGTTCGAGTTACTTAGTCAAGGATATTTGTATAGAAAAGCAGAATTTATTTCTTTGGCAGCCTTAGTATGTATCTGTTGTGTTAATAAATGATTAATTATAAGGACATGGAGTACCATAAGATGGAGAAAGAGAGATGTTCTGGAGTTTAGGTGGACGTCAGAGAGAAAGGAAGTCTCAGTGTTAGGTTGGAGTCAGAGTGAAAGGAGCTCTTGAGTTTTTCGAACCCGAGTCAGAGTGAAAGAATTTCTGAGTTTTTAGTTGGAGTCAGAGTGAAAGTAGAGAGAAGTTAGTAGGGTTTAGACTGGAGATAGCGCGGAGTGATTAGAGCGATGTTCACTTGATGACTTTTATGAATCTTATTGTTTGTTTGCTTTGCGATGGGATTCAAGAATGCTGAAGTCGAAAAGAGTTCGAGTTTTTGGTTTGGGAGTCAGAGTGAAAGGAGTATTGACTGAAGTTTTAGGTTGGAGTCAGAGGACCGTAAGAGATGAAGAAGGGATTTCTGAGTTTTAGTTCGGAGTCAGCGGGAAATAGTTGTTCTTAGTTTTAGTTTGTAATGTCAGAAGATGAAGTGAGTATCTGAAGTTTGATTATTTGGAAGTCAGAGTGAAAGTGAGCGTCTGTGTGCTGTGAAGGGTTGAGGTAATCAGAGTGAAGGAGGTTATGAGTGTAGTCTGGCTCTCGAAATACATCGGGAGGATTGCTGAAAAGGGATTTTAGCTGAGTTTTAGCAGGATGGTGTCTCAGGAGTGAAAGAAGCCTCTCTGGAAAGTTAGTTTTTAGGTTGGAGTCAGTAGTGAAGGAGTGTCTTGAGTTTTATATATTGTATGGAAGTCGAGATGTTAACAGGAAAAGATTCCTAGGAAGTTTTAGTGTGGATCAGAGTTGAGATGAGGTTTCACTGTGTGTGAGAGAAGAGTGGTTAGAGTGCGTGTAGTTGCATAGAGGTGAGTTATTTGAGTTTACTAGAGTTAGAAGACGGGATGATACGGAGTTAGGTTTTGAGTGTTGAGCTATGTAGGATCTCTGCACGTTAGAGGGAGATGAAATTAAAGTTTTGAGTTTTAAGTTGGAAGACTCAGGAGTAGAAGTTCTGAGTTTTAGAGTTTGAGAGAGCTACAAGGTAAGAGTAGTATCTGAGTTTTAAGTTGGCTCAGAGTGAGGGAGTCCCTGAGTTTTAGATTGGGTCAGAGTGAGAGGGTTCTGAGTTTTAGGTTTGGAGTCAGAGCTAAGAGAAGCTTCTGAGTTTCAGGTTGGGGTCAGAGTGAGAAGAATCTGAGTTTTATGTTAGAGTCAGAGTTAAAGGAGTTCTGAGTTTTAGGTTGGAGTCAGAGTGAGAGGAGTTCTGAATTTTAGGTTAGAGTCAGAGTGAGAGGAGTTTTGAGTTTTAGGTTAGAGTCAGAGTTAGAGGAGTTTTGAGTTTTAAGTTGGGCTCAGAGTGAGAAGTTCTGAGTTTTAGGTTGGAGTCAGAGTGAGAGTAGTTCTGAGTTTTAAGTTGGGCTCAGAGTGAGAGGAGTTCTGAGTTTTAGATTGGCGTCAGAGTGAGAGGGGTTCTGAGTTTTAGGTTGGAGTCAGAGTAAGAGAAGTTCTGAGTTTCAGGTTGGGGTCAGAGTGAGAAGAATTCTGAGTTTTAGGTTAGAGTCAGAGAAAAAGAGGAGTTCTGAGTTTTAGATTGGAATCAGAGAGGAGTTCTGTTTTAGGTTAGAGTCAGAGTGAGAGGAGTTTTGAGTTTTAGGTTAGAGTCAGAGTTAGAGGAGTTTTGAGTTTTAAGTTGGGCTGCATTAACACTATCATATAGTATTACCACATAACGAAGTACTCCATGTATACCATTAGAAAGATAGAAGGGTGTACATGCTATATATAATTAATGTATATTTTAGTGTATATAATATAAGTATGATATATACTATATATATATAGCCTTATATATATAAATTGTGATTACCTTCAAATATGATAAGTTTATATATATATCCATTATAAATAAATCAGTTGTCATATATATATATACTACTTATACATATATAGTGGACATTATATAAGGCGAGAACCCATTGATAGATACGGCTACATTAAGTTTAGTTATATTGTTAAATGTGTATATTTTTTTTAATAAAAATAGTATAAAGAAATATGTGATTCAAGTATGTGAAGACGAAATTAGTTAAAGCACTATGAAAATAAGAAGATAAAGTGATATTGATAGAGAGAAATATTAGGGGCAGATAATGAAGAGGAGAAACAAATTATAAATAAAGTAGATAAATAATATTGGAACTTAAATTATGTGATGGTAGAAATGTAAATTGCTTAAAAAGTTGTATTAATTTCTAGGCATTTTTTTGGTTCAAAAGATTTTTTTCCATAACGAATTAAATAGTTAACCCTTTGGTTAATTAACATAATGCTATGTTTTATCGCTAAAATTATAACGATATTAAAAAAGAAGAAGAAGAAAAATACAATATTTTTAGTAATATGAAAGTATTTTATTTTTTTAACAAGATCAAAATAACAACCATGAACTAACATTACTTCGCATTTTATTCATAAATCTGTATTAGAATATTCTTATTAAGAAATGAAAATATTAACTGATTATAAAAATACAAAATTTATTTAGTTTTGAAATTGTATTTTCTTAATTACCTAATTACCTAATTACCTAATGCACATGATTATAA
>JABUQX010089400.1:0-35738 GCA_015478945.1 Trachelipus rathkii | reverse complement strand
GACCTCCCAACCTTTTTAACATAGGGTAGGAATACATCAATATTAGGGTGTTATGTATGTATTTCTATGATGTAGGATATGTCGTCTAGAAAAGGGGGGGGTACTAGACTCGTAGAAGAAGCATCCTAGCACCTTCTAATATACACCAATCGACTTCTCCATACCTAAAGATTAGGGAGAGACCACCAATATAGGTTGATATTCTATGATGTAGAGATTACTGTGCTAAGAAGCTAGAACCAGCTGTGCCAGCTGGATCGGCATTTCTAGCCGTCGTCCCAAATCTGATTGCAAAATAAGCGCGGGAAAAGATTCCTGTAGACCTTACCTTTATTTTAAGTCCAAACACGATTTATGTATGTTCTACTGACGAAGAGTCGTTGATCCGGCCCCAGTTTAACACGCCACCACTCATGCGTTCTAAAGGCCGTAACCCGTACGCTGAAACGCCAGCGCTCCCGACAACATCCACGTTCGACTCAGTATGTATGAAAACATACTAATCAACACCGAGCTCAGCTTCGTAGGCTATCAAATAAACAAAAAAATGTTGTACAGGTGCATTTAAGAAAAGCGGGGGGCTAGGGAATATCTAATCACGTAACTCGATCTAGGAGGACGATTCCATCTGTAAAACCATAGAAAACGATTCACCAATTGAAATATGAACTAAAATACCAAAATCGGGTATATTCCGTCACACACGATATATCGTAATAGAAGTGCTAGAAAAGGGGGGGCGGGGTACTAACTCATAGTAGGAAGCAGACCTAAGTACCTTCTAATACAGCACCAATCGGCAATCCTCGGCCTTATAACATAGGGGCTAAGAACTAATATTATATTCATGATCGTATGATACACCATTGTAGAAGTGTTAAAGTTTAAGAAAAAGCACGTCGGTACCCGTCACTAGGGGTACTAACAAGATAGAAGGAAGACCCCTATTACCTTTCTAATATACACCAAACGAACCCCATACCTTAGAACAAGGCGTAAGACACCAATAAAATTATGTATTCGTATGACATTAGAATTATGTCGGTGCTAGAAGTTAAAAAGAAAAGGGGCGGCCTAGAAGGTCATGGGCGTGAAGCGGAGGGGTACGTAACCATAGAAGGAAGGCATTCTAGCACCTTCTCAATATACACCAATCGATCCCCATACCTTAAACATAGGGGTTAGACATTATTATTGCGGGTGTATTCTGTGACGTAGGATATGTCGTGCTAGAAGATAGAACCAGCTGAGGCAGCTGGATCATCATTTCTAGCAGCTAGAAACGAGCGTGGCACGGCTGGTCAGCTTTCTAGCACGACATGACCTACAGTTCATAGAATACAACCTAATTATTGTGTTCTTTAACCCCCAAAACTATATTGTTAAGTAGATATGGGGAGTCGATTGGTGTATATTAGAAGGTGCTAGGGATGCTTCCTTCTATGAGTTAGTACCCCGCCCCCTCTTTTCTTTTACTTCTAGCACGACATATTCTACGTCATAGATACACCTAGTATTGGTGTCTACCCCATAGTTATAAGGGTAATCGAGTTCGATTGGTGTTTGTATTAGAAGGTGCGAGGTATGCTTACTAGTATGAGTAGTATATAGATATTTCCCCCTACCCCCCTTTTCTTAGTGAAGTATGCAACTTTTTTATTTTTCGAGCTAGAGAGTAATGGGTGTCTACCCCCTTTTGTTAGAGGTATGCAGACGTTATCCTGTCATATACCGAGGGTGGATCGAGCAGCCCTTAGGCCTTTTTACACCGGTTGCTGCGGGTGCTCTCATATATTTTTCGTTTAAAGGTTTCCAGTAAGTAGCCTCTTCAAACTTTCATCTACGCGTGATTTGTTGAAGGGGCTGCCTGCCTGGCCCTGAGGTTTCCGCCGCCACGTTCAAGGAGGGGAGGGGTCTGACGTGAACAAAACCAGGATAAGGAATTAGAAGGTTGAAAATTGGTGAATGAAAAAAGAGAATAAATGAAAGAGAGGTAATGAGTTACATAAGTGCCGGAAGAATGAGCCAGAGCCGGAGTTTGTAACAGGGGAGCCAGACTGGAATTCTGGCTCCAGCTGCCCCACATACTGAGCAATTGATGGTTTATTTATGTTTTCATAAGGACATATATGTCCGAAATCTGGGGTTTTTTTACCCCAAAAATGAGTTGAGGAAACCCCCTTTGAGGGGACTTCAGCGGAGAAAATAAAAAGCACAGATTGTGCAAGCAAAGAATGGAAGGAGGACCGAAGAGAAAAAAAGGGAGAATAAGGAGGCAGATAAAATGGAAGGAGAAAGAAAGAAGTTAAGGTCAAGGACAGGAGCACCATTTGAAGCGGAGCAGCAGAAATTGTTGTGTGACAGGGGAGCCACGACCCTGCTCTGTCTAATGTCGTCCATGCACGGCTTCAACAACCCTTGCAGAGCGCAATAATTTATAACCGAACTTAAGATATAAATACATGGAGACCACTCCATGTTTGTTGCAAGAGGACCATAGAGGCCGATCTATTCAGTGGCCCCTTAGTTCTCCTACTGAAGAGAGTTGGGTAGAGAGAACCCCGAGTGGGGTTTTTGGAAAGTGGAGGAAAAAAAGAAAGAAAAGTCAGCAGCAGTACAAAGGCAGAGAAAGGTGGAAGGAGAAAAGAAAGAAGTGGTGGGCGTAAGGGATTAGCAAAGGAGGAGTGACGAGCCGTCCAGAACGAGGCACAGTGGCGAAGCAGCGGCACAACAGACCGACATCAGTAGAAGACACCCAAATAGGAATCGTCGACCCCACGGGGAAGGGACTGGGAGTCGACGGGGTAGATGGTAGAAGGTGGCTACGGTATGGCGCGCGCACTAGGAGTGAGGTACCCCCGGCCCGCCTTGGGCAGCGAGACCTGACTGTCTCTTAATACAAACATACACACGTTGTATTCCAGGATCGGTGTTAATCTCCTGACTAGTAGTTACTTCACGACAAAATTGAATTTAAAACCAGTGAGTGTGTGAGTTGATTCTATACGTTATCCAATTAGAGTGGATTATAAATAAAATATTTGAAAAGATTTTCAATGTGGCGCATATTTGCCAAATCGCAGAATATAGTGCGTGTTGTCAAGAACATTCTTTCTAATTTTTTTTAAACATCAATAAAAAATAAATAATTTATTCATTTCTATATTCATTTAACATTGTTATATATCTATAACAATATACATCTCAGTGTGTGATGCTTGCTCTATCGTTAGTAAATTAGAACATCTGCCCTACCCCCTTTTTCCCTAGTTGCAGTATGCAACTTTTTTATTTATATTTTCAGCTAGAGAGTTGAACTGTGTTCTACTCCTTGTTATTAGAGGATCTCTTCGGTGAATCGAATTCCTGGTTGATTACCGAGTGCGATCGGAGCATCCCTTTAGGCATTTCACACCGGTGCTGCTTTGCTCATATATATTTTTGGTTTTAAAAGGTTGCTAGTTAAGGATTTTTTTTAATTAAAATGGCTACCGTTGGGTTGTTGATGCAAGCTGCCTGCCTGGGCCCCGAGGTTTTCCACCGCCACGTCCAAGGAAGGAGGGGGTCTGAGCTCCAAAACCAGGAAAAAAACTTAAAGGTTTGAAGATTTACTGAGTGAATAGAAGAGAACGACTGAAATAGAGTAATGAGTTTACATTAAGTGCCAGAGCTGGAGCTGATGGTGGAGCCAGACTGGAATTCTGGCTCCAGTTGCATATTGAGTCAATTGATGTGTTTATATATGTGTCAAAGGACATAAATTCCAGATTTTGAGGGTTTTGCAACCCGAAAATGAGTTTGAGGACCCCTTGAGGGGTGACTCAGCAGAAAAAGAAAAGCACAGAGTGCAAGACAAAGAAGAAGAAGAAGGAGGAGGAAGGAAAAAAAAAAAAGGAGAAAGGAGAAAGAAGGAGGATGATGAAGGAGAGAGAAGAAGTCTCATATGACGGAGCGACGGAGCCGGAGTTTGCGATGGTGGAGCCAGAGTGGAATTCTGGCTCTAGCCTACATATGAGGTGGTTAGTGTTTGATGTTATATGGGATGTTCAAAGGAACATAGATTCCGAATTTTGGGGTTTCGTAACCCCAAAAAATTAGTTTGAGGACCCCTTTGAGGGGTGACTCAGCTGGAAAAAAAAAGAAAATCACAGTGAGTTGCTGAGAGAAAAGATGAGGGAAGGAAATAGAAGTTTCATACGATAGATCAAATGAATCATTGGAGATGCAGGTATCGGCACCGGTGCAAGGCCGGTGCAGTGCCAGGCTAGTAAATATGTGCTTATCTTCATAATATTAGTGTTTATATGTTTTCAGTAACGTAGAGCATTGAATAACATAGTCATAGAATTAGAAGTAGTAAGGTCTCTATATGAGGTGGGCCAAATCACCAAAATGGGGTTTTACCCATAAAAATTAAATTTTATTGGGAAATTCAGCTATCGATAAAAAATTACATACGTGATCACTATAGTAATCATATGTTGTACAATATATATAGTCTATTATCTTGTTAATTATAACGTCAATTAAGAAAAGTTCTAGCTATGTTGAATTCTGCCTATATTTCACAATTCCAAGGATACGGGTAAAGAGCTACCGTATTTCCTGGGGGTTATTCTGGATTAAGAAGTGATAGACGAGTTAACCAGATACATCTTTAAAATTAGGGGAAAGCCATATGAACAGTACCTGGTTAACATTGAAATCACCAAGGATTATAAACTTTATAAACTCAGAAAAAGAGGAAGAGGAGATAATGTGCTCTATTTTTGAGTTTAGATACCCGAAAATAGCCGAAATAGTTTTTGACTTAAGATATAAATTAAAAGAAAAGATACAGTTAACAATTTATAGGCCAGAGGGCCAATTACGTCCTACGTCCTTCCACACAATCAATAACAAATCTCGAAATCCTTTAGTTAGAACTAAACTTGAAGCCATCAAAGAAAATGCAACATATCCCCAACATTCCTTCTTCCAAATACATGTATCCGTGGCACACATTAATTTTTATAAGATTTTTGATGATTCAATATCGTATTAGGATAGGTGTTTTTAAATCCTAAGAAATTATATCTTCCTTGTACATACCTAGCAGGTGTAATGTAACATATGAGAAGATAAAAATATTGTGCAACATTTCACAAGGAAGATCTGAAAGCCCAACTGAAGATTTAGCAAAAGCAGAATGGATTTATGGTAGATGAAATGGCATCACAGCACACAGATCGTCCAAAACAGCAATAGACGGACTAGTTTCTGTTCGCAGTCACAACTTCCAAATATTTACATCTTGTTGCAAATACTGGCAATTTTACCCATGTCTACTGCTACAGTAGAAAAGCTTTTCAACATTAAGACTTCTGAAACCTACTTGAGAATATTATTGGAGATAAAAGACTTGTACTGATTTAATTCCATATAATATTTGTAGAATATATCAGAAAATAATAACTGAAGGATATATCTCGGACTCAGGTCACTCTGTCTCCTACACGTAAATTTCAATACCTAGGTAAGTATGATTTCTAGTAATTTATATAAATTATTTCCATTTTTCTTGTGAAATTTAATATTTGGTCCATCCACTATATATATTGTATATTATATGGTAAGTATAGTAAGTGTTGAAAGAAAGCATATATATACAAGGTTATGGGTTAAGGTGATATGTATGAAGTGTTAAGTTAAAAGGTGTATGGTTATTACATATAAAGAAAGAAGTGTTGCAAAGGTTATATATATATATATAAGGCTACAAGTTGCTATTATATATATATTATTATTATTATTATATAGTTATATATGTTATTAAGGCTCGTATGGGTCTATATATATATATTATATTATTGCTATATATATATATGTTGTATATAATATATATATTAGTTATTATGCTATTTATATATATATATATATATATATATATATATATAAGGAATCAATTTGTCTATTCCCGAAAAAAATTGCTCTTGACTGCTTGGATGATATATATGGTATATATATACTATATGGCTGGTTATTGGGTAAGGCGTATAGTATATATACAAGGTTGCAGCAGTTATATATACTGTTGAGCTATATATATACATATATATACAAGGAATGAAGAAGTACTTTACTACATACATATAAATATAGCAGTTACAAATAATACAAGTTGGTTGTTGTGCTAGAGATATGTTATACATATGTATATAAGGTTACTATGCGTATATATATTATGCTAGTATATATATTAAATAAGTTAAGGTTGTTGTTATTACATATATATATATATATATTTGTTACTATATTGCCAAATATTGACAAAACCACCACTCACAGGAAGGGCCATTTTCAAGGAGGGAGCAGAGTTAAAAATATACAAATAAGAACACTGAAACCTATACCTAACGCAAAACTCTCAGGTGAGCTTAAACGCGGGCTTTAAAAAGATTAGATTAAATACAGCAGGAAAAATATAATATAAAAAGCTCCTCAGAGCAGAAGCAGCTGGAGAAGGAGGCACCACAACGAGCAGACCTAAAGCTTTCAATCCTCACACAAAACTCATGCTAGAGCAAGGCACCCCTTGTTTTACGATGGCAACGCAATAATGGATGAAATACGAATGATCCCCCCCCCCTACCCGGCATCTGTCATTGTAATACTTATAGAAAAGAAAATAAAGGACCAACGTCATGTCGCATAGATAGAGGATAAAGGAAGTTAGAAAGTAGGGGACAGTTTCTAAGACTTTTAGCCTTAAACTCAAACCAATCTAAAAGAAGGGTGAAATCCGAGCCCCACCAAATGTTAACATAGTACTCCATACAAAGGCGGAAAAGACAATTATATAACTGGTATAACTCATAAAGAAATGAAAGACCAAAGTTAGAGTTGACAATTTTGAAAAATGAAATAAAGGATCTAAGGAAGAAAGACCAGAAAGGTTATTGCATTTAATATGAAGAAGAGTTTTTAGTGTCTCGAGGGAAGAGATTTTGAACCATTCGGGATGAAATATAAGTTGCATAAGTTAAGCAAGAAGAGTTAGACCAAGATTTATTATTTTTAGTTGTGAGGAAAGAATATGGAACGTAAACCTCCATGCCAGAGAGAGAACAGAGAGAATCACTCGGTTATGCGCTCTGCGCACACCGAGGAACCCCTCCTGCAGGAGCAATGCTCTTTCCTGAGGAAGCTATAATATATATATATATATATATATATATATATATATATATATATATATATATTATATATATATATATATATATATATATATATATATATATATATATATATGAGCCGACTGCGGTGGAGAATGGACGCATTGAAAAGAGAGTGGAAAAAGAAAAGAGAAGATTTAGAAGAAAGGAATTAGGAAGATAGGATGTTTGCAACGAGGGATCAGAAGTTTGAGTGCTGGAGAAGGAGATGGTTCCCTGAGAGAACATTTGTTTAGACTGTGAAGAAATGTTTTAGAAAAAACAATTTTTATAATAGAATACTTTTATAAAAATTAAACGCAAAATAAAAAATCATGCTTTAATTTTTTACGGAGGAGCACCAAAATTTTAAACTCTGATTCTTTTTTGATATTACAAAAAAGTTAAATAAATTAATAAATTAACAAACATCATTTTTGGTATTTAGTTATTTATTATAAGAAGATAAGAAGAATGGACATTCGGCGGAGCTCTGGCTCGTATAAGTCGCAAAGAATGGATCGCACCAAAATAAACTGCAAAGCCTTCCAGTCGCTGAGCACCTGCCCGCTCAAGCGAAAGACCCAGGTTCGTCACTGGTCGGTCGTCTGAGTGTGCTATTTCTTTCTTGGCTCCGTCTTGCTCAGACCCTAAAAATTGAGCACACCCTCCTAGATTAGGGTTTTTGCCCGTGAGTGGTGGTGTGATTAACTGAAAATATATATATATATATATATATATATATATATGTTATATGGTAAAATGTTATATATATAATTAAAGCAAACTTATTTAAAGACTTAATATATATATATAGGTATTGTTATGAGATATATATATATATATATATATATATATATATATATATACTTTTTTTACTTTCTCGCCCCCTGGCCACCCTCCCTACAAAGTGGCCACACTTCGCGAAAATACCCCGCCGCCGCAGTCGGCCTCCTCCAAAGATCTCTCAAATTTGTGATGTCCCAGATTGCTCTGGGACGTTGATTAGTTGGACACTCTAGGTTGCATTTTGTGCAGATATTTGACATGGTCTGGTTGAGTTTAAACCTGTATTTGTAATATTGCAGGTTTGGGTGGTGGCCACATCTTAGTTTGGCGAAAGATGATTGGACTGTTAGAGGAGGAGAGTCGAATTCGGATGCAATTTCTGGTGGATGTTCATTTAGTATATTGTTTGGTTGTCGGTTTCTTAAATTATTTTCGATTATGTGTGTGTATTTGTTTTGTATAAGAGGTGCTGCCCTGTGGGGGCCGGATGTTATTTATGACTTGTTTGTATAATAAGGCTGGGGAAGATGGGGTTGTTTTAACCTGGGGTTTGTAGGGTTGGAAAGTGCATTGTGGCATGGGTGTTGAGGTGTTTGTGTTTTAGCATAGAACTGTGTACCTATCATTTCTAAATGTTTATCTATGGGTAATATTTTTTTTGTTTCTTCATGTAAGCGTTGCTGTGGAGTTGTAGTTGTGCAACCTGTTATAATTCTGAGTGCCTTATTTTGGGTGGTTTGACGTTTTCTTATGTTTCCCTTGGTTAATAATGGGTGCCATAGAGGTGACGCGTAATTTAGTGTTGGACGGATGTATTATTTGTAGATGGTGATGGATATTTGTTTATTGTTGTTAATGTTCGCCCTAGCTATGGTTCTTAGTATGTTTAGTTTCCTATTTGCTGATGTTGTTTTGTTTTAATGTGTTTTGTGAAGGTTAGATGTTTGTCCAATGTTACCCCAAGAATTTTGGTTGTTTTGTTTATTGAAATAGCTGTATTGTTTAAAAAGATTTGGGGTTTGTAGTGATAAGTTTGCGGTCTGTTATTAGTGTGATGGATAATTTGTTAGGTGATGCAGACATTCTGTTGTCAGTTAGCCAAGTTTGAATTTGGTTGATATATTGTTGAGTCAGAAGTGTTGTGCTTAGCTTCTGGTGTGTGGTGTTTATGGTGATGTCATCTGTGTAGGTTGTTATATTTGTGTGGAGTGTTTGTGGTTTTGGTAGGTAAGCTGTGAATAAGTTAAATAAGGTAGGAGATAAGATAGCTCCTTGAGGTACTCCATTTTTTATATTTACTGTACGTGATTTTTTGTTGTTTATCTGTTTTTGGGCTGTTCTCCCTGATAGGAAGTTGGGTAGCCATTTCTTTAAATTAGTCGTGATATTTGATTGTATTATTTTGTGGATTAGATTGTGCCTTGGGATTGTATCAAAGGCTTTGTTTATGTCGATTACTACAAGTAGTGTTTTATGTGGAGGCCTAAGGTTTAAGCTATTTTTATTGGTTGAATAGTGTTTGTGAGGGCAGTTGTGGTTGAGTTGTTTTGCTGGAAACCGTGTTGGAATGTTTGTTTGGGGATGTGTGGTTTTATTTTGTTTAGTATGAGCTTTTCTAGGAGTTTACATAGAATGGATAGCAGTGAGATTGGACGATAGGAGGAGGAGTCTGAGGTGTCTTTTCCTGGTTATAGTTTTGGGATGATGATTGCTCTTTCCCAGATGTAGGGAATAAAATTTTGTTTAATGGAACAGTTGTATATGTTTGCTAAATGGGTTAGTGCGGTGTTACCTACTTATTTAAGTGTTTAAGGTGTATATTTGAGATATTGTCAGGTCCGGTTGCTGGTGAGTTTTAAGAGTTTTTATGGTGCTTTTATGCCATTTGGTGTTATTTCTATTGTTTGGTCGTGATTGCGTTTTTCTTGTTAAGGGATTTGGTTATTTTCCTGTTTTGTGGGTGGGTAGGTTTGGGACTTTGTTTAGCAAAATGTGTAGCGAGGAGATTTGCGTGTCGTTTTGTTGTTTGTGGGAGTTGAGAGTTTGGATTTTTTATGAATTTAAGTGTGAGAAATTGGTAGTTTTTTTTTGCATTTTCAGAATTTTTATTGTGTTCCACATTCTATTGTTGTTTGTGTTCTGAAGGTGTTTTGTTAGAAATGTTTGAAAATTGTTTGAGGTGTGTGCTTTGGTTAAGTTTTTGATTTGTGTTTTTAAATTATTAATTTGGGTAATTGTTTGTTGTGTTTGCTGTGCTAATTTTTTAACTAGGTTACGCCGTTTGATCAGGTTTGAGATTTCAGGTGTTAGTGTTAGATTGTATTTTATGAGGTATCCCCAAGGTATGTTTTGGTTAGCTATTTTTGAATTAGTGAAGTAAAGTTTTTGGATAGCTGTATTTAGTGTTGTGGAGTTGGAGATGATTATAGGTTGTATGTTGTTTTCTATGAGTTCAGAAAATTTTGTTCAGACTGATTTTTTTGAATTTTGTATATGTTTTCCTGAAAGAGTTCTTAGTTTTGTTACTTTGGTATTTTATAATTATGGGGAGATGGTCGGGGTTTAGTTCTGTTTGTGTTTGCCATTGGAGTTTTATGTGTAGATTTGATGAACAAAATGTTAGATCTGGGGATGTGTTTGATTGGCTAGTTTAGGGTTTAATTCTGGTGTGGAGATTTCTATTGTTGAGGATGTCTAGGTGATCTAGATTTTATATATATATATATTAAGGTTATTGCTGGCTATGAAAGCATATTAGTTGGTTATATATTATATATTGCGTTGGTTGGTTGGTTACATATATTGCTGGTTGGCTATACATATTAAAGAAGGTTAAGCTGTTACTGGGTTATTATTATATTGCTACAAGGTTGCTATTGCTACTCATATATATATGTTATTATTATTGTTGAGTTATAGCTATATTGTTACTATGATATATGGCTGGTTGGGTTATTATATTGTTATGGTAGTATATGGTATGGCTAGTTACATATTATATATACACATACATACACATATATTAGCTATATATTATTATAGTTGTTAATGATATATGGTGGTCATCGTTACTCAAAAAAAAGTAGTTCCGTTATCGTTACTCCGTTACTCGAAAAAGTAGTTGCGTTATCGTTATTCCGTTTCTTTGAAAGGAAAGTCCGTTACTTTTTAGCTTTTCAATATGACATTAATTACGGTATCTTAAACAATTCTATTGGTTTGTGTATACAAATTCTAATATTATCATTATTATAAAAACATACCTCATAAGACCCAGCTAATTAGGTATCTAGTCCTTTTTCGTGGCATCCACCAATGATAATTGTAATTCAGCCACCTTTCCTGCCATTCACAACTTTCCTACTACACTCGTATCATCCGTTCCCTTTTCATCCAACAAATATACTAAATATTTAAACCCAGACACTTGTTCCAGCTGCTCACCATCTAGCATAACTTCACACCGAGGACTGTCCTCACTTACAACCATAACCTTACCTATCTACGCTTACCTTCAAACATCTTTTTTTTTACACACCCTGCCAAATCTCTCTACCAATCCTTGAAACTCCTCAGATTCGCCACAAAAACAAATCATCCAACATATAATAGAGCATCCACCCTTCCATACTCCAATACCTAACCGAGATATGTGGAGTCGGAGTGAGAGTCGCGGAGTCGAGGAGTCGCTTTGAAGAGCAGAGCGTCGGAGTCGGAAGCGGTGTCGGAATCGGAATCGGTAATTTTGAAGAGGGTGGAGTTGGAGTCGGAGTCGGAGTCGGAAAATTTTGAAACAACTCCGCCAAACCGACCAACACCATCCCCGCCATCACCCCAATTCTTTTCTGTTATAACCCCATCCATATACAAATGAATAAACAAAATAATACATTCCTTCCTCACTCCGCTATTAGTATTAAAACAATCACTTTCAACGCCATATATTCTTACACACGCTTTACAATCGTCATATGTAATTTTGATTCCATTCAGAAGTATACTACCAACACCATATATCCATAACACCTCGCCATGAGAGCTTGTATTAATTATTTCATACGCCTGTTTGCAAATGTAAAAAAATAAATAGAATTTATTCTTCTCCTCCCTCATTTTCTCAATCATTTTCAATGTAAAGATTTGATCCACACATCCTCTACCAGCACCTCTAAACGCACCGTGCTCTTCACAATCAGTCTGTCAGCCACTCAACGCATTCTTTCGACCTCAAAATATGGGTATAGATTTCCTCCCTACTACACTTAATAAACTTACTTCCTATAATTCCCACAGTTACCTTATCTCATTTACCCTTATATAAGGGTATACTAATTACTGCTCCTCCAATCCTTCGAAACTATGCTCTCCATAAACATTTTGTTACACAAATCCCAAATCCAATCAAATCACCATCTCACCTCGTTCTTGATCATTTCACCGGTAATCTCATCTATACCTGCAGGTTTACCATTCTTCAATCTTCTCTCTTTCTACACATTACCTCCTCCTACTACGACCTCATGCCCAAAATACCTATTCCTTGCACCATCAAACCCACACACACTAATTATCACCTCATCATTACTCTCATTATCGCAAGTATAACAGATTTTCGGAAGTGTTCCCACCACACTCTAGTCACATACATCTTTCATCTGCTACGAAAGCACCAATCATTCATTGTTCTGCAAAATTCCCTTATTTCTTTTTGTATATATATATGCAGCAGATTCCAAGCACTCGTTGGCTATGCGCATATATATATACTAAGGCTGGTGCGGTGCTATGGCGTATGGTATGGTGGTGGTATAAGTTATGGGTATAGTATGCGTATTGCTGCTTATAAGTTATTGGCGTGCTGATTTTTAGCTTGACGGTGTGTCACTGGTCGTCATCTAACATTCAAAGAAAAAGTCGAACAAAAAACGTAACGGATTCCAAAAGTAAGAATTTGAAACTTTATTCGAGCAAGCCATGAAAGATAAAGGACGAGTCCGTTACTCCGTTACTGAAAAACGTCCGTTCCAGTTAGTAACGAAAGCAAAATCGGGAAAATGTAACTGGATCGTGCCTCACTCCCTGGTATGGAGTATATATATAAGCAGGTATATGGTAGTAGGTTGTTGTTATATGGCGCGCGGTATATATATACAGAGCAAAGAAGTATATGGGAGGTGGCGAGCATACAGCATAGCAAGGCTGCAGGCTGGGTTGGTTGGGCTGCTAAGGCTGGGCTGGGCGTATGGCAGGCATGGAAGATGCTATATATGCAGTTATATATATGTGGTGTGGTATTAGTTATATATGAGCATATGCTATGCTATCCATACTTCATAATTTGCTTACGATATTGTTTTATTTATATTTTAAAAATGAAAATTAATTTACATTATTTTCCTTTTCAGAAATGAAATAAATAATTATAACAAAATAATAAAATGATGTGTTTTTATATCATAAAGATTATCACTATATTAATGGTTAAAAATTTAAGTACAACAATCGCTTTGAACATAGAATTTGAAACGATAAATGGGAAACAAAGTCAAAGCAGAGAAGATATTAATCTTGGATCAAATAAAACTGCTTTTCCTACTCTATGGATTAACTTGACTCAGAAAAGTCATGAAGAGATTAATAAATTTGGATTAGAGGATTATTTTACGGTATCTTCTGTTCGACGGACCAGCAAAGGAGGCGATAATTTCACTACTTATTTTTATACACCTTTAAAAAATGTATACAAAAGGCATCTTAAACGATGTTTGTTATTGATACTAAATAATCAAGAGATTCCCTATTGCAATCAATCTTTTTATAAGTATCTCGTAGAAAGGGAAGAAAAAATCACCTCCATTAATTTCATTCCTCATGATGTTGGGCTTCAGCCATTGTTTCATTGCTTTGATAGGTTACATAAATTTTGCTTAAATTGCACGAAAACAAATTTTGCCCAAATTCCACATATTAACACCGAAAAACGTATAAATTTCGTTCGAAAACTTCTACAAAAAGTTTGTGCAGACGAGAAGACAACCAAAAGTGACAGAGATGAAACTTCGGAACAAGAACAGTCTTCTATAATGATGTCGGGAACACAGTGGCTGCGAATTGCAGCTTATTTCGTTATATTTATTGTCGGTGTAATTGGTAACAGCCTGGTGGTCGTCACATTGGTTTACCACCGAAATATGAGATCTATAACCAATGTTTTTCTCTTAAATCTAGTAAGTTTGCTTTGTTTTTTATTTTTTAACTTTTATTTTTTTAAGTTAACTTTAAATCGTTTAAAGATTTTTTTTTTAAAATTTAACTTTAGATTTCTGTGTTAAATAAGAACTCATACATATGAGTTGAGTTTCTCTTTTTGTTTTTGAATTATCTATCTATCTCATCAAATATAATATATGTCAACAGTGGTGATATATATATATATATAATTATATATGCAATAGTACTTTTTTACATATATATATTATTATGGTGCTGGCAATAATATAAGAAAGTTGGTTCTTTTATATATAAGGCAGCAGTTATATATATATATGTTGATAAGATAATCTCTGTTGCTATATATAGCATATATATATATTATAAGGTTGTTATTATGTATCTATTTTGTATATCATTGACTCCAAATGTATATTTATGTTATTTCATATATATTATTATATATATATATATATATATAAATATATATATATATATATATATATATATATATATATATATATATATATATATATATAATCAATTCAGGCTGTTTCTGATCTCTTATTGAGTTGTGTGCATGCAATTTACACTGGGGATATTTTAATTCTTTAGATAAACGCTAAATTAGCAATTCCTTGTAAAGGAGGATGAGATAATTTAATTAAGAGAGATATTAGAGAGAGAGAGAGAGAGAGAGAGAGAGAGAGAGAGAGAGAGAGAGAGAGAGAGAGAGAGAGAGAGAGAGAGAGAGAGAGAGAGAGAGAGAGATGATTTTTATACATGCTCCGATGTATCTTATTAAGTATTCTCTTTCTGTATTTTGTAGTCGAGTTTTGGGGGGTTATGGGGTAGAACATAGGTGGGGGGGGGATTGTTCACGTATTTATTCAATTCTATTTTATTTCCCGTTTGAAAACTTGAATTATTCTTCATAATAGACATTTGATTGGTCAAAATACATCGCTTAATAAAATAATAAAAGACAGATTTTAATGCTTTGTTACTGAAATTCCTACCTGACCTGTGATAACTGAGGGGTAGTTTATGCTACTTAGTGGGGTAATAATTATGCAATCCATTCAGACGTTTGAAGTGGTAGTAAAAAACATTAAAGTTGATCGCAAATTGTTAATTCAGAATATTGGAAATTTTCGGTCAAAACTTTTCCAGAAAAGAGGGAGGGTTAACTGGTAGATACTTTATATTGTTACTTAATACGTAATACTATTATTTAATACTTAATACTTAATATTAATACTTTTATTTAGCGCGTAGGCGAAAGTAGTTTTAATATCACTGCGCTTACGGAATACAACAATAAGATGAGAAGGTACCACCAAAATTCCACTCAATACCTAGATATAAAAACATATTGATGTAGAGAAGTACTCAAAAAATCATTATAAGTCCGTCAGCGCTACCGACCTCTCACCATAATGGTTATAGTGTCGCTAATAATAAAAATCAAAATCATCGCGAGTGTGCGAACAAATGTAGTTTACTCCCTCCCTTTATACATGAATAATACTAATATCTCATATGAAAGAATAGCTTGCTTTCAACATCAAATTTTTCATCAAGCTCCCTTAAATATATAAGCAAGACCCTATGCCCATAGAGGAAGTATATAAAGTTATAAAGGTAGTGATTCATACTGGTCACTCTCCTCCGACTGGCAAAACCTAATTTAATTAAATTATACAGTAAATTTCCTAACGGTCTTGTAAAATCGTTCCCAAAGAATGGAGTTAACAATTAAAAAGACTGTATTTAAATAACAATGAGAAGAGTCTATATTTACAATAGCGAATCCAACAATAACTCCGAGTGACAGAAGTAAACAGTAAATCCTCTAACATTATGTTAGCTGGGTTAGCTATCAGAATATCCTCTACAAACTAATTATATCACACAAAATTAGATTATATACCAAGCACATTGTTTAATTGACTGTATTATATACTTACTAATAGAGTAGGTGTTGTGTGATATAATAGGAAATGTACGCAACAAGACCTATTTGTTTTACTCGTACCATTACACTCTTCAGACATACCACCCAATTATTATTATGTTAAAAAGAAATTGAATGTTTAAAAAGTGCAAAATAAATTGAATACTTGACCCTCACGTCATGATTGTTGTTATCTCTCTGGATTATCTTGCTTACTAGCTTGAAGGCTTACTCTTTAATTAACTTGGCCACCATATAAAGTCACCGTTAACATTGCCCATTTTCAGTTCAGTTATCAGAAAGCTACAAAATATTTTGTATTTAAAGTACCTTGCCTTAAATCATCAATTCATTAGTACGGTCGATAAACCATCAATAGTTTAAAAATATGTTAGATGGGAATCTCGAAGGCCTGAAAGTAATATATGATCTCAACCAGAGTCTTCTATCTTTGTCATTTATAATAACCTAAAGTTTCTTGACTCTGTGAAGTACAATAGATAAAGTAAGAAATTACCATATAAGATAAAACAGAATAAGTTCTTATGAAGGACCATGTACATCAATATTAGCAATAATAACAGACAGTTTTACTCAATTATGTGTCCTAATTTATTCTGTACATAATTAATAGTTACTTCATAGTGATATTATTATGCACGCTGTTCTTTATTCAGTCTGTGTGTGCTGTTTTTGAACCCTTTTTGTGACATGGACAACGGATTGCCTGCGTAAGGAAATCGTTTATCTGTTAAGTTTGGCTTCTACACAAAATTAATAACCTCAATGAGCTTTACAAGTTAGTCTAATTGCAAGATATCCCTATTTGCTGATAGTCCTTCTCTTACTCTAATAAGAGAACTATATAAAATATTAAATCTGCGTGCTCTAGCTGCTGTAGAACATTCCAAATCGGCCTGCCACAAACGTAGTAGCGGAACCGCTTAAGTAACCGCATCCTAACCTTCTTCTCCTAAGAACCATGTATATGCTTTTATATTACCTGTCCTCCTCTTATGCATATAACGACATATGAGCAGCTGTGAAGAAGCTTGTATGTTTCTACAGCTCATTAAACGCTATCGTAATCAAAGAACACCAAGTCTATCTCTTAAACTTCCTATTTTATATCGAGCTGTGTCAACCGAAAATTCTCCACCATACATCGATATATCGAATGACAAGACTAACTCTCATGTACAGGCAGGATACATTTTGGTATCGTCACCCAAATTATTATATTAGACTAAACGTGTGTGAGAAGGAACTATTTCACTTTTGCCTAGCCGACAATGTGTAACTCTCAAAGGTGTGAAGAACATTATAGAATGCGCACATATTTCGAGCGAATTCTGTTTTGTGCAGGTAAGAAGTTAATGATTGACTCGTTTGTTCTCTCTAGTGGGAAATAAAAAAGAAAGTCTCATGAAGTAAATTGCTTCACACTTATTATTTGTGAAGACTTAAAGGAACAAGCTCTCTATGATACTTGATGACGTCGCTATGTTCTCCTAAAACTATATTTAAAAATTCGCATATACTTCTTTAGTTCCATCAAGTCCTGGTGTTGACTATAACTCTTCTCCCGTGGCAAACAATAGTGGTGCAACTACAATGCTGTCAGAACGCAACAACAGGTTAAGTAGAGGAATATTCCCTAGAGACATTAACCACGAACGATCAGTGTAGAGAAGCAAAGTAAGTTCCCCAAGCACAAGTCAATCATAGCAGCAGGAACATTCAACATTGTGAGTACTGATTATATGCCCTCGGCATTACTTCACAACGCGACGAAGAGTCAACAACATCGGACTCTCTCAGCGAAAGCGGTGAAATTTCCACTCAAGAGCTTTCGAATTTCTTGGAGAAAAGTATGCTTCGTAAGCACGTCTGTGTTCAGGTGCTAACAGTACAATTGAAATCTTGTTATAGTGGTATTAGAAGAACATAATCATGGTATAGATGGAAGTATATATCGAATTGCGATTATCCCTCTTTATTCTATTTGGTACTTTTCCATAGTATCAATACGATAAAAGCTAATTTTAATTTATTTTAATAAAGCATAAAAGTACTTCTTTAAAAGAAATATTAAATATTCTCTGTATTAATCCTTTGTGATTATCAACCCTCACTGCATAGACAAGCTCTTTTATGCGTTGCGCGCATGCTAGTGCTACATCTATATAACCACTACCTGACTGAAATGTTTCACTCGTATTATATTTGTGATGTTCTGAGTTTTACGAATTTGGAGGAGAATATTTCTGCTTGTTTTATTACGTTAGGAATCAACTTCAGAGAGAAACCCCTGTCTCTGTGAGAGCACCACACAGAAGATAATATATTTTCTTGAAATGCACAACCCCCCAGATGTAGTTTTCAGTGTATTTATCAATAGGTAATGTCGACTGATAACTTAATATGTCTATTATAATAGCTCTCAATCTTTTATGGTCTCAATCATTGAATCAGTAATATTACTGGGCAATAGTTAAGACAAGTTATTAATTTATACATATTTAATATTAAAAAATATGCTCAATTCGATTAGTTATAACAAATAATAGGCATCACACTTGATCAAAATTCAATAATTTCAAAGGGAGTGAAAGCTTGCTGGTTTGGGGAATATCAATTGATCGCTATATTAATATGAACGGATCTTATTTATCCTCTTTTTGTTTGTGTTAGAGTGTGAAAATTACTGAAGGATAATTTCGCTTGACGGCAATATGACTGAAAAGTGTAGAATGGCTCCTATCACCCTCCATTTCCGGATAATTATGCTCTTTCAAAGCGACGACTTTACAGCGTTCATTACAGGTTAGTTACTGGTTATAGCTCACTTCTATTAGTTATCACTCAGAAAGTATAAATATATTAAGAGAATTATCTATTATATTCAACATAGAGACCTTCCTAACTTATATCATTTATATCTACACTGGTAAGTTATATATATAATAGCACCTGTGAGTTTATATGGAGTCTATTGTCTTAAAGATTATATTTATCATAGGCACACCAAGTTAATGTTAGTAGGCCCCCACATTAAATTATTTATTAAGAGTTAAGAAATTAAAGTAGTAGGCTAAAGTAGTCATTGATCTCATGTTATGCTTCCATTAATATATAATAACTATAATGCTAGGTTATAAGGAACACTTTAATAAACACTTATGTGATAAGCTAGAATACATATCTAGTTATTTGACTCCCTTTGGCATAGTTTCCATTATTTTTAGCATTCAGAGGTACTCGAGTAAAGGCGAATTTTTTTAGGATCATAACTCATTTAGATTAGTAATTATATATAAAGATATAGAGGGAATATTATTTTTCTATAGATTTTATTATCCTTATTTGATTATTGAGTAAATAACTCTAAAAATAGTATGATTTATGTAATTTATGACTCCATGGTGAGTGCAAGTTCAGATGTACCTCATCAAATGAATATATTATTACTCTAAATTATTCCTATTTAGTTTCTTTTGAACTCTTCGGGTTCATATCCTGCAAAAAAATATATATTGACATTTATAGTAAGGATTTTGTCGTGAATAAAAATAAGAAAGAATAAGAATTTTAAAATTCACAAATATAATAAAGATATGCTCTATCAATTAGATAAATGTTATATCTTATGAGAGGAAACTCTGTGGATAGATGTTATAGGTTAAGTGGCTGAGAAGTCTTCTGAACACTTCCATTGAGACTCTCTAGACAATTGTAACACTTACCTACTTCTCTCTAAACGACTATAATGCTAAACTAGAAACACTGTCATACAAATTCTGAGATGATGAGATATTTAAAAAGATTAATATTAAGTGCGCAATAAAAAAGTGTGCGTTGATATTTACCAAAGTATAATTTATATTCTATCCATTCTCTGTTCTCGAGAAGTATTTATTATAATGAATATATATATAACTATTTCGAAACTTGGTAGGATGGACGCATTTAATTATACTTAGACCTTATAAGCTCTCTCAATATACATTTGCTATTAAACTATTATTATATAATATAGGATCAAATAGGCATGGCTTGATATATTATGTATAATTTATAGGTAAGAAGAATAATTATATTAATCTATTGTATACTATACTAATACTCAATTTATGGTTACATACTTATATATATATATATGTATTGAAAATTAATGCAAGGACTCACAAATATAATTTCAATATTTATTATTTTTATATTAATTATTAAATATGACTTACTTTAATATAAGTAATTAAGAATATCATGAACATATTTATAATTAAATAAATATGATGTTATTAAAATTTAAATAATATAAATATTATTGCAATAATAATTGATTAAGTTATTATTATGATATGTTTGAATAAACTAATCAAATAAAAGTAGTATTGAATTATATTAACAAATTAATTGACTTAAATACTATCTAAAATACACGAATCATATGGGGCTCTAAATTCGAAGAGATACCCATTATAATTTATATTAATGATGCGTTTGAAATCATTCATTATAATTATAATAGATTAGATACTAAACAAGTATATAATACCTTATAGAATGCACAACATAGGTTTAAGGACCATTAACATAAAAAACACATTACTATTTATTCTAACTAATTCTCATTGATTTAACAATCCATTATAATATTCTCATTCTAAGAAGATCACGGACTGAAAATGTCAATAACAAACAAAAATACTCTCTAGCAAATTCCCTTACCTGTAGCATTATATAGATACACCTTTATACTGTTAAAATATTAGACAGTAATTATAATTAGTATTAAACATAGTAATAATTAAGCATCTCAATATGTAAAAATATATAGCTCACATAAATTAACCTACAGGTTTATATGATTCAGATAGTCATATATCAAGAACGATAAAACTCTCACTCATCAAAGAACCTCATAAGTACATAACTCACATGATTGACTATAATATTATAATAGGGTCAAATCCAAGTATTATGATAATATTATAATATATAGGAATTTGTCATACTAACAACTACAAAAGGTTTGGATAATTATAGTCGTGAGGTTAGCGGTATATTAAGTCGTAGGTATAAAGTTATTTGAAATAGAAGAGTGGAGTCTAGGAAGTTCTGTCACAATTTTGAAAAAAGGTTAGGAGTGTAGAATGTTGTTCATTTATGAAAGAGTATAGGTAGGGTTCTGGAGTATATATATATATATATGTAGTTAGGTAGTCATAAAAGTCAATAAGTAATTTATTCATAAGGGTGGAGGTCGGAGTCCACTCCTCAAGTTATATCAATTTTCAAGGGTGTATACCTCACTAATCCTAGTAGATAGTTATATCCATGCTGGATTCGATAACGCAAAGTGCCTAAATGTGTGATACTATTGGAAGTCTATAGGCAGATGTTTTAACAAGGTCCTCCTCACCACGAGCAGCTTAAGATATTTTTGTTAGAAAAGAAAGGTGTTTGCGAGTAACTTCGAAAGAAATGATTCTCTGGCCTACCGCCTGTCCAGGAGAGATATTGTTATATTACACACTCTCTCCCTTGAACGGAATGACCTCTGGCGTTACAATTTCCACCCCATATAATCGTCTCCTAAGTGTAATCAACATCAGTTGCTCCTACAACAGATAGATGCAATTAATCTTGCTTAACCGTAGCCCTGGAACACACTTTGACCCTACCGACTCCGTCTCTCCTCCCTCGATAATACCGCCCGACATTGTGAGGTGGTTGTTATGCTCTAAAGTAATAAATGAGACAATGAACCAAATTATTTCAATTCAATGTCCGACAACTTGATAATAAAACTCTGTCATGTTTGCAAGGGCAACTTATCAAGAAACCTAAATAGTGTGGACTCCTAGATTAATTATAATCTTTGAGGAACATGTTATGCGAGACCTCTATGAATCTTTCAAGCGCACATTTCTTCCTTGTCAATTCTCCATCATATAATCTTATCTTTAATCTTCTTAACCAATCTCAAAGGAATTCACTACTTTCAAAAATATTTACCGTAAAATTCAACTTAGTCAATAATATCAAACTTTATACCCGACTTATCACTAATTGTGACAAATAACGTTAGTATTCTAACATCACTGAATGTGTGACGAGGCTCTACCCTACTTTTTAATATCCAAAGTAGGGTCCTTTCATCCTCATATTTATTTTATAATAAAATATTACGAACCTTTACATAACCAGCCATTTAATTCATTCATAGTAACACTTGGGAGGCGTTATCATTGTTCACACTTTAATATGCGACTTCCTCGTAGAGCTCATATTCCTATAGGACAAATTGGGTGCAATAAAATCTTTGTAGTAGATTACATATCTCAAAATACCAGTCCATAATGAAAACTTTGTTTACTCTAAAGATAACTATAACTCTATTTATAAGTTTGTTTCGACTTAGCACAAGACACATAAATAGATGAGACCCCAACTATTCCATAAATAGTTTTTATCTCAGTTTCCTTAAAAAATGGTCCTCTACTCGAAGATATCCAATTTCATTAAACTAGTTTTAAACTTCCTTTTACCATCCCTTTGCCATCAAATTTAAAGTTCGCACAATTCATCGCTCTTGCCTTGAATATTTTGCGTGCTCGATTCCGATTTTATCTCACAGCTCTAAAAATCTAGAGTCAAATCACATATCACACAGACCAACACTCAACTGAGAGAGTCTGCTATTTGATTATAGAGGGATTAAAGTATTGTGTGAATAATAATGGAATATATGCTGCAATACTAGGTCTCTTAAACATTTCAATTTACTTATTGTTCACCACATATTGCTAATAATAATTCACTTAGAAAATTCGAAACATCCATTAATGCAGAGAAACTGGCATTAAAGTAAAGTATTACTTAATAGAGTGTACGTCTTCTATATTCAGATCTTCCATCCGATAAAATTTTATGCTGGGAAGCGTAAGTTCATAAATATTTGACGAAAGGAAAAAGCTTTTAATGAATATATACATCTCACAAGTCCAGCATCCTCCACCCACCTCCTCACACCTCATCCTCCCTTCCCGCACCCTCTACCCACCGGATCAGCGACGCGCACACGCGTCTACTCAAACACCCCCCACGCGCACCTCAGTCTCTATACATCTTTTTTATCATTTTTTTCGTTCCCTTGCCTCACAATTTTACTAAAATTCAAACTTCATATTCACACTTTAACTCAACTCAATCACTCGTGAGAAATATACATAACATTCTACCAGGACACTCCATTAAATCAACACATTAATATACTTATAATATAAACACCTTAAATAAACATATTCACTCATTATATTATATATATATAACACCTATACTCAAAGTAAATACGTTTCTAATCTGATATCCCACTTATAAAAATATAATAACTTTCGACCATCAAATCAGAGATAATGTATGTTCCCATCTCCATCTCCGTTCTGGGCACCTTCAGGATTATAAATTTAAAATTCATAATGCACCCCCTCCCGCCTATTACTGTCGTAATTATGTCTCCTTCTCGTAAATTGGGTGATATACTAGAATATATTATATCATACATACTATAAAACTGAGCTTCAATACTTTGATATAAGGTAACATAATCTAGATTGACAACTCCATTCACTCAATAATCTTTATCATTATAATAAACATTTACTTACTTTGAGGTTACCCAGTCTGCTTAATTGTGTAGCAATATATATACAATAAATCTCATTTAAATATAGTATACACCCGCTTTCTTCAATAGGAGTGAGAGAGTATGTGAATAAGGCTATTAAGTATATATTAATTAATATATATATATATATTATATATATAATATAATATATTAACCATAATACATATATATATATCATATATATTAATATATATATAATATATTATAATAATTATATATTATAATTAATTATATATATAATTAAATATTATAATTATAATATATATTATATTATTTATTATATATAATATATATAATAATATATATTTATAAGTATGTATTATTGGCATGTAGTCGGAATTGTCCGTGCTAAATATACCGATCTAAATTCGTGTCAGTTCTATATTGAACGACACACAGTGACCGCGCAGGCACGGAGTAGTGGATAAATGTCCATCTGGTTGCACGCCAAATTATGGACATATGGTTTATTGAACGGACTCCTCGTCTGGCAATATATTTCCGTCACATCTCACCGAGTATGCCTATACATCAGACACACCATCATTTGTAGACATGCGCTCTCCATACTTACAATACCATCTGTAATATTAATATCGTTTCGTGATATTTATGTTACGTGTGAAATGCAAAAGGATTTCTCTCCTCCATAAAGTCTCGTCGTGATTACGTGTCGATCCCTCGACCTTACGTTGATATTTAGTTGCAAAGGAATATATTATATTCAAACATCAAACTTGTGTCATCAATAATGTGGCATCGAAGGTTGGCTTCGGTGTCAATACTTCCGATCTATCCTTGTACAATAGGCCGTTGGTGAATCTGGAGAATATATGTGTATTAGGAATCGAAATGAAGTCGAGGTATAGTGAGGTCACTATAATACAAAAACGTATATATTTAATTAATTTATCCAAAATTTAATTTTAAGTTTAATCACTCACTAATAAGACGTCTCACAATATATCGCTGAATGGTGCACTATATTTATATTACACTTATACATGTTAGGAAAAATAATAGTATTTATATTCTCACTTAATCAAAATAATAACTATACTACTTTGACTTTATATAGTTAAACTGATACAAACTAGAATCGTTATTCTTAAAAATATATATAGTTTATAAATAAAATATATAATATCAAGGCTTTTTAATAATACTAAATTATATATATAGCTTATACAGAGTGATTAATGTAAATATTTAATAAGAAGAAATATTAAGATGGAATGTAATCTTCCACCAAAAGTACTATGAATATTAAATTCATACAATATAATTAATTTCGCAACTCTTAACTAAGTCGTAAATTTTATTGCACAAAAATAGGTGAGAATACATTTGACAGGTATATTAATTTTAATAGAGTTAAGAATTTGGAAAAAGTACATCCAACTAAATACATAAATAAAATATAAATATATTATTAATTATTTAATAATTTATTTAAAAATTATATTTACCTCTCTAGTCAGTATGTCGTTACAGCTCTGTCTCGATGTAAATACGGTTTATAGCTTCAGAAGAGCCGTGTTCTTATTATAAATGAAATAAATATAAAATTACGGTTTAAAAAGAATTGAAAGATGTCATAAAACTAAGTAGAGCTTTAAAAACGCTTTGGTTCTGTGGAATTAAATGACTCTTACTTAATTTTATACATATTGCACCTTTAATACTTATGATTCATATTATACCTGCTGTTTAATAAATAGTGGCAATAAGTTTTTTATTAGTAACAAACTAAATATTATGAACAAGTTAAATCGTATTCACACTTGTGTTGCTCTCAAGTTAGAAAATCATTATCAATGCCTAGGCAGTTTATTATATTATAAATATCGTACTCATATCCATTTTAAAAAAAAACGAAATTATATCAATAGTATTACTATACTTTACATACATAAATTAACATCTCACAATATAACAGAAATTCTATCACTGAGAATAATATTAGATGAGTCCAGTAGCAGTGTATAATAATGTAATAAGAATAACATAACACCTCAATTACTCACATAAAATATATAATAATTTTAGTGGATATAATATTACTAATATCGCTACTCTCTCTCATGTGGATAATAGATACTAACATACTTAGAACACACAGAATCAAAATAAACGTTTAACGAGCTAAAAACATAGTTCATAACAAAAATGATATATAATATTACACATTATAAAATCACCAATAAGTGTTGTGCCAAATTCTTTGTCTAAAAAATGTTAAAAATTCAAGACGTAAAACCGTAATTATTAGCTCTAGGGCATTATAGAATTAAAGATATTAAAAATTTTTCTCTGTCAACGGTAATAATAAACTTGAGACTCACCGTAAAAAGAGATTGTTCCATGCTCAACCACTTAAACTTTTATATTATCGGTTAGATACGAAATTAGAAGAATGAAATGTTTCTAGTAACATATTTATAAAGACTACTGCATTGGTGAGAGACTTCTAGGCTCAAATTTATAGAATGAAACACGAGACTCACAAATGAATGCTGTATCATACATAGAAAAAAGACGCGCCGAGACAAAAAAAAATTTGTAATGTGTTTTTTCTCCAAGTTACAATGTACACATCCCAATATAATATTTTGTGAGAAAAGTAGGTCTCAATGGGAAAAGTAGGAGGTTGTGCAGAGAAGAGAAAGAGTATTATTAAATTTTATTTTATGGCGTTAAAGATCAAAGTCAGTCCTATAGTCAGGCCCTCTCTCGTGGAAGAAGGGTAAGCATTAATAAAGTATGAGAAAAAGTCAATAGACTATTTTAAATTATATATGGAGAGAGTATTTCCTCTATCAGCACGTCACAACATCGTATCTCATAAAATTTCTTTTCTCAAACTTTTTATTTACTCTTTTTTTGGTTAAAATGAAATAATAAATAATGAGATTTACAAGAAATAATGAGATACCAATTTATCTCTCCTTACTCACTCTCTCTCTCTATCTTCTACTCTATTATCTCTTCTCTCTCTATATCTCTCTCTCTCTCTACTACTCTCTCACTTTTCCCTCTCTCTACTCTCTACTCTCTACTCTCTCTCTCCCTCTCTCTTACTCTCTCTCTCTCTCCTCTCTCTCCTTCTCTCAATCTTCTTTGTTCATCTTCATCTACTCATCTCTCTCTCTTCTCTTTCTCTCTCCTCTCTCCTCTCATCTCTTCTTTCCTCCTCTCATCTCTCTCTCTCTCTACTCTCTCTCTACTTCTCTCTAGTCTCTCTTCTCTCTCTTTCTAGATATATTAATATTATTATTATATAATATAATTATATAGTAAAGCTATAACATTGATATATAAATAATTTAAGCGTATTATAGTATATATATATATTAATTACTGTATCTATATATGACTATTAATTATATATATATTAAATTAAATAATATATATCCATATAGATAAGTTCACTTGCTATTAATAAGATATATATATATATATATAGTAATATATATACACTAATAATATATACCCCGTGGGCTAAAAGGTTAATAATATATTATAATATAGTTATATTATATAATAATATATTAATATATTATATATATTAATATATCAAACGCTGATATACTACTCATTATATATTATATATATATTATATAATATAATTATAATATTAATTATAATATATAATTATATATATAGTATATATATATAAATAATTACAATATATTATTATTATTAATTAATATATATTATAATATATAAAAATCATAAAACTAAAATCGCATCCGTACTAACTGTACCGTCAATATATTCACGTACAAAATCACTTGCAATCCGCGGAATGTTAAATAAATTCAAATAATCATCTCCAGGAAACCGCATATCACAGCACAGGGTAAAGGTACGCGAAAAATAGAAAGAAATACGAGAAAATCGTGCCAGGACGATAATAATCTTTCACTAATGTAACCATTACCATGATGGTTATTGTTCTAACAATAATATTATCCCTTAGATGTTCCTCATTTAGTTAGGTTTAAAATGGTTTAGAATGGTAATGCAAAATGTTATTTTTGAAATAAGTTATACGAGTTACTAGAAGTAGAGCGCAAGTATGTTGGAGCTTATTATTAATATTTAATTATTATATATTATTATTGATCTCATTTGAATAGTGAAAAAGCCGCATACCGAATATTCGGCTCAAAATAAAAGTTATTATCGGCGAATTATAATAATTACCTCTAACTCCATTTATCCGCTCCATTATTCCACGAACCATATTATATTATTATTATTATTATTTACTATGTATTATTATTATTATTATATTTTATTATTAGTAATCTATATTATTATTATTTTGAAAACAAAAATTTTAAGAAAACCGCCCATGGATATTAGTATTATTATTATGTTATTTGGTTATTGTTATTATTATTTATTATTATATTATTTACTTATTATTATTTATATTATTATTATTATTATTATATTATTATTATTATTATTATATCATTATTCATTAGTATATTATTATTATTATATTAATTATGATTATTATTATTGTTTATATTATTATTATATTATTATTATTATATTATTATGTATATTATATTATTATTATTATTATTATTTTATATATCTATTATTATTATTATTATATAGTATTATATTATTATTATTATCATTATTATTATTATTATTTATTATTATTAGTTATTATTATAATCACTCCAATTATTATTATTATTATTATATTATAATTATTATTTACTTATTATTATTATTACTTATTATTCATATTTATTTTATATTATTGATTATTGATTATTATTTTATTATTATTATTGTTATGAATTATTTATTATTATTATTATTATTATGTATTATTATTATTAGTATTATTATTATTATTATCTTAATATTATTATTATTATTATTATCTATTATTACTATAGTATTATTATTATTATTATTATTATATCATCGATATTTATTATTATTATATTTATTTATTATTATTATTATATATTATTATATTCATTATTATTCTATTATTATTATTATGTATTATTATTATTATTATTATTATTATATTATTATTTATTATATTATTTTTATTATTATTTTATTATTTTATTATATTATTATGTATTATTATTATTATTATTATTATTATTAATTATTATTATTATTATATCGAATTATTATTCCCTGATTGTTTATCCCCATCGATATGATCCTATAACTTTACCCCGCAGGTTATCCGTTATTATTATTAATATTATTATTAATATTATTATTGTTATATATTATTATTATTATTATTATTATTCATTATTATTATTATATTATATTATTATTATTATTATTACTATTATATTATTATCTCATTATTTATTATTATATTATTATGTATTATTATTATTATTATTATTATTATATGATTATTATTATTATTATTATTATACGTTATATAATTTTGATTAGAATATTATTATTTATTATTATTATTATTATTTATTATTATATTATTATTATTATTATTTTTATTATTATTATTATTTTTCATATTATAAATATTGGTACTTTTACCAAAGAATTATTATTAAATATTATTACAATTTTACTTATTATATTATTATTATATTATTATGATTATTTTATATTATACTGATTATTATTATTCTTTATTATTATTATATTATTATTATTATTATTATTATTATTATTATTATTATTATTATTATTATTATTATTATTATTATTATTATTATATATTATTATATATTATTATATTTATTGTGATTGATGTTCTTTCTGACGTCAACGCTATATATTCCTTGTTCCTATTCGTATTATTACCATTGCTTAGGAATATTACTCTTAAAAATATATTTTATATTAATCATTAATATTGTTATTAAGTAATATTAGGAGTATATTATGATTATTATTTTATCTATTGTATATTATTGTATTGGCTCTATCCGTTTCCCGAGTAAATATTGCTAGAATACTATGAACAATATTCCTATTAGTATTATTCATCCCTATCTCTAAAATAAGCTTTTATTACCTATCAAGCAACTATAGCCATAGTCGCAATACTTAGAGACACGAATACCCGGTTTCTAGAGGTTACTACTTTACGTTGCAGAGTCTATAGCCAACTCGTCACATCTATGGAACATTAAACACCAATATTCACCTCATACCCCTTGCACCTTTCTAACTCATTTAACACTAGAAAGGTTCTATACTTCTGTACAGATAACTTTAATTAAGAAAAACGCTTGTAGATGGGTACAAAGATAATATCCCCCAAATTTGTCCCCCTATTTCGTAAACACCCTGTAATATATATATATAAATATTATAATAATATAGTATTAATAAATATATATATATAATATAATATATAGTTATAGTGGTATTTGAGGTATTATACATATATATATATTTTCTGATAGAATATATTATATTGTGCGAATCTTTGTCGTTTACTATACTTATAATATATATATATTATAGTATATATTATATGTTCTTGAGTTATTCTACTAGATCTTAAGAGTCTACCTAGGTTACATATGATCATACTATCTACTATTGTTAATATACATATACTAAATGTTGTATGATATTTTCATTATATATATACAGGTTAGAGCTCGTTATTGTAATATCCTATATATAAATACGGACTCGCTCAGTGAATACATATATATATAATATATAATAATATATATTATATATAATATGATTATAGATATATAAATATATATATATAATATTAATATAACTATATATTATATATATATATATATACCTATATATGATAATATAGTACCTATTATAAGTGAAGACAACGAATTAATATATATTATGAATACAATATATATTTTTACTATAGTCTTACAATTATACATATATATATATATATTATATTATTATTATTATATATTATATTGATAGCTGTATAAATATACCTTTTATCCCATTAATTACGTTATAGTATTATTATCTTTTATATATATATATGATAATAAGTTATTTTATATTATATATAATATTATATTAGTATACATTATTATTCGATAGCTACTATATACTATTCAATTGTGTGTTTCTGGGCTACTATCTAATCATATACGATATTAGTGCAATACTACGTTAGTGATCTACCTATAATTAATAATACATAATAAGCTGTCTATTTTTTTTAGTTCCTGCCCGTACACAAAGTGAGAGTACACCAAAAATTCCAACCCCGATTTGAGACCAGAGCAACAAAGTCATAATTCTCGTACACCCTCAGCACTGTGGACCTCCAGCCACAATTATAGACTCGCTATAAAAATCAAATACAGTGCCTTTGCAAACTGCTCGGATACTACCCTCTTTTCAGAATAAAACTAAATCTCCCTTCCAGATAAATAGCTGTAAAAAAATTTAACAACAAGCCTAAATTTGTCTTATCATCTTTGATATATAAAAAGTATATAATTTAGCTCTAACTGGTAGTCGTGACTGGAAAACCTAATTATTAGTAAATTATCCAGATAAAATTCTATAAACAGTCACCACCACATTAACTACAAAAACATTATACCTATGAGCAAATGTACCTAGTAAAGCTCCTACTTAAGAATCCCCAAATAAAACCTTAGACATCAGAAAACCCAGTAAATCTAATAGAACTTTACCGTATGCTTAGGTCCAGGTTAGGCCCTATCAATTTTAAATTATCAGCAAAATTAATATAACAATTGTTAATGAATAATGACCGTAGGTAGATACACACAGTGATAATTAGAATACACAACAGCTAATTTGTTACCTAAATTCACTTTCAAATACCACAACAATATATAATTAGTAAAATTGCGAGAGCAATATATTAACACCCCTCACTCACTGGTACTTACTGCAGTCTGAGCAGAAAGCTTGAAGCATACTCTTAATATTGGCAATTAAAATGCATCCGACCTATTGCCCATTCCAGTTCAGGTAACAGTACAAGCTCACAATATAACTAATAGATTCACGATGCTTTATTAGTTGAGATTCAATTATCAATTGTCAAGTAGCTCTAACCTTGCACACATACCAGATCCTATAGATGTAATATGTCATCCGTGCGTCCGATCGCTACCTAATTCAAGACGTTCAAGAGTAGTCGATTTCCCAGTTTCTTTCTGTTACGTCATTATAAAATCCTATCTAGTTTCGCAAGAGCGGAGGTAAATACCTACTAAAATATAACCGAATAATAAGTCCTTCGAGAGATACGCGAGAGCTTATCGGCGTGACCGATCGAATTTATGCAAAGAATAAGAGATGCCAGTCGTTTTTACAAGTTTTAATTTTCTACTGACATCTTGTACCATATACTCTTGTATTCAAGAAATTTGAATTCCTTTTCCCATTCTGGTCTGCCAGCCCACCTGTCAACCCCAGCTCTATCATCGGCACTCCCACGCAACGAGCTACACAGAAATGATCTCCGGAACGGCTTCATACCTGGATCCGGTATCCGGATAGCCATCGCTTGATATCTCTCGATCTTCCCAGCTATAGCCATACAAACAAACCGAGCGCCAGCTGACAGACGCTATATATATCCTTTGAATGAGTTGTCCACAAGCTGATCATGGTTTCCCTATGTCAAATACCTCTACTAGTTTCCCTAACATAAATCGTATTTACTGTCCTCCTCTCATATAAAGCTTAGGCCTGATGTAATGAATCTGTTACCCTATAGAGGCGAGCTTGAATAGGTAAGATAGATCCAGAAGCTTTTAACTATATACTCTACTGCCAAAAAACGAGTCCCACACATCATTGATGCAAGCTCCATCGCAGGGCATATTCTCAACGGTGTCGCCCAAATTAGAATACTTCTGTGTATAAGGACAAGTCATTTTCTGATTATACAACCAACATATGGGAAGCCAGTGAACAGATGCATGGCGTAGTTTTTTCGTAGTAAAGTAATTGACGGTTTTTTGGGAAATAAAAGATCAGAATATATCTCAAATGTAAATGAGCTTATGAAAAGCTTCGAAAAAATGGGAGCTCGCCATGTCGATAGGTAAATGCATTTTCTTCATTACATTTTTGACTATGTATCCTCCGCCAAAACTGTCGGAGATTACAGGCGAGAAACAAGGTGAAAGATTTCACCAACGACATAAAGACGATGGAAACAAGATATCAAGACGCTGCGACCAATTCCAACCATGTTAGCTGACTATTTGCTGGTATTTGTCTTTAAACGCGACGTCGGAACACATCGCTTCACAAACGGAATATTCATCAAGGACTTCGTCTGGAAAATAGTTCTTGCACTCTTGGGTAGCTCATAAGTAGTCTGTAATTTAAAAATAAGAAAGAAAGTCGAATGTGAGTCGGGGTATTTATTTTTTCCTAGGTTTACAAGTAAATTTGTAATTTTTATTAAATAACTGTTATATAAATGAACGAATTTATCTAATGGTCAAATTACCCAATTTCTAAAAGAATTAGTGCGATGTATCTCAAAAACCAGACCTGATTGAGCAAAATGAATGTCATATTTCAATTTAGGAGGACAATTATCGTTAGGAATCACTTCAGAAAACCCCAGGACAGAAATTTTTTTTTCAAATGCAGGCCGTGTTAATAAAGTAGATCAAAGACTGCTGAAAAATTTTAAAAGCAAAATTGTTAATCACTTATATTATTTACTGCAAATAGATTAATAATTTAAAACCATTGAAGCATCACACATCAACAAATTGGTAACTATATTAAATGAAGAATCTTATTTTCCTTTTTTTTTTTAATGTGAAAATTACTTTGAGGAATTCCTTTGGAAGACAAACTGAGCCTTTTTGTGAGCGATTTGAATTGTGTCCCAGAAATAAGTAACATAATTTCCACAGTAAAAGATATAATCAATTTTTTTCCTGAATACTAAATTCGAAGATAAATTTGTTTTATAAAATCAATAGATGGAAGATAAAAATTATTAAAGAAAGAAACAAGGAAAAAAAGAGAAAGGGAAATATCCAGTAATATATTATATAGTCAACTCACCAAAAGGGTGAACTCTCCTCTCTCTACTTGGTTAATGTGATTAAACTTAGATATAGTTGCTAACCTAAGTCATAGCTAACTTCCGGAAGGTGCTGATTCAATAGTAATAATCTCGGATTTCTGTATCGAGCAGATGTCCCGTTTTTGAGAGTATATTAGCAAACAATTCAATGTAATACACTATCACTAATTTTTTTAATCCCTGACGGAAGCTCATTCATTCGCGTCAGATGAACTTAAATTGGTGCGGCCGTGATCTCCAAATGAAAATTCTATCATCTCGATATAGTGCTCCTGAAAACCCTATGAGGGCTGTATAAGGATCTCGAAAGTATTCTCATGGCATTCTCTCGTCACAAATGTCTCTTCAGTCTATAGCAGCGTTTAATCTAACGGGTCAAAACTTATTCTCGGAGGACTGTCAAATTCGCTGAGAAGTGAGCGATATGTTAAACAGATTATAAAGTAATTACTCGGTATTTATATCAGAAAGACTTGAGGTGTTGAATAAAGCTAGAGATTAATTTTTATCGAGAGCTCATGTGACCCATCATGTGATTGGAATGAGATTTTATTTTTAGCTCCAACTCTCTCTTAGAGCTCTGAAACTGTGGTATTAATAGTTACATCTAGAAGACTCGCTGTAATTAGTCTTCCAGTTCATTGTTCACCTAAGAGTAGTGAATATTACTGCATATAACTTTATATAACTGAATCTTATGATATGAAGTTTTGTATTTTGACCTCAGATAAGTTATGTCATATTAACTGTTGGCTTTACGAATATTATATTAGGTTGCATGAAAATAATGAATACTATTACAATGGGTAACCGGCACAAAAGTAACATTTTATCGTAACAGAGAAGCAGATTCTGATCGATAGAAAGGCTCTTCCAGCTACAGATTTAGGTAACTGTCGTTATAATGGTCATGATGAAGTGCGGGTAGCCTTAACGTAAACTCTCAACCGCTAATGGGAATAACTTCCCAGTTCATATATATGTTATTGCATATTATATGTATATAGTGTATATGATATATAGCGTAACTGTTTATTGAACTAAACTTCTCACAAAAATAGAGATATAGTTTAAAAGTAGTGTGTATGTTAATACACAACGGTACATTACAGAGTATGCTATTCAGTAGTTTCAAGTAGTGTATAGGTACTATCTTATATAGGTTATGAATGAGATGAGTAGAGGAGTGATATGCATATTAAATATCAAGACAGTTTGGATGAAGTAGACTCATAATATTTATTTTACAATAGGTAACTAATATATTTGAGGATGGTAAATATAATTGGCGTATATATTATATTGATTAATATATAATGGTTGTAAATTTATTATTGTAATCTCTAGTGTTAAGCAATGACTTAGGAGTTCTTCATACCATATTAATATCCCTATGTATACTTCCTATGTTACTCAGCTATTGGGACAGCTACTGGTGGCAATTGAGTAATACCACTGGAACCAAAAGAGAATGCACCACCGAGTGACAACCTTGACGCATATAAGGTGACGGAAATCGTTTTACGTGAAACCCACTTGGTAAAGAGAGTAAATAAATAACTACATTCTATCCTCCACTACACTATAAAAACTTGGTTTGATTGAAAACATTTGTTAGATATAATGAGGCCCTGGACATGATTAGATATTATTCAGTGTAATATGGCTTATCAGCTATTATATCATATAGAGCTCAAACGTTTTCCTTGGTCTTTGAAGTGTACTACTAAAAACCGTAGAGAGAAAAAATGAGCTGGAATATAATTGAAATGTGCCCATCAAAATATATACTCACGGACAACTTCTCCTATATATACTATA